>VACF01000612.1:0-20314 GCA_006891605.1 Pleurozium schreberi
ACGTTGGCAATTGAAAGAGAATTCCAACGCATCTTAGCATGTACGGAGTATGTTTTATACACTATGAATAAGAGTATGAACTTGTAACCCCTAGGAGTTTGGATCTCCTTACGGTGGATCATGAATGTCTGCAAGAGCTTATTATTGGAGCTACAAGTTACAAATGAAGCACATCCAAATATTTTGAAAAAGTGATATCTGTCTGTTTTTTAACAATGTGACTAGTGTGGTTCTCTATGATTTTTGTACTAGGTTTTGAATCAACTCATGTAGGGATGAGAAGAAATGAAAAAACTTGCAAAACTGAAGATTGGATGTCTAGATTCGTCTCCAGCCATAATTATTTGGCCTGAAAAGCGCCAAATCTACTTTCCCCTCCCTCCCAAAAACTCTGAGTGCTTAGAGTCTACCCATACTTGTAGAGTGCATTTACAGGGCACCCAACCCACTCTATTCAAGTTCCTGCTTGTGCAACTGTTGTGATCCAACCATGCAGATCYTGTCCACTACGCCAAGTTCGGTGTCCTCATTCTTTAAGCATTGCAAAAGGAGCCTCATTCTCTGATGATTATGCCTGAGGTTAATTGTTTGCCGTGCAGGAAGTAGCCATGTTTTCGTAAGCGTTCAGCCTCAATCCACATACTTTGCGCATGAGCATTACTTCTGGTGTACACTATGAAACGGACACGCTTTGCCAACTACAGATGATTATTAACACAAAAACATGTAGCTTCAAGTATCAATGAAAGAGAAGCTTCCACCTGCACAATGGAGGACTGTTACAAGGACTGTTACATTGGATTAGGTGAAGCTGCTTCGACTTCTGGAGATGATGCAAAATCTTACCACCTTTTGAATGATGATTTTTTCTCGGTAAACAGTGGCTCCACTTATCAGGATGTTTTTAGCGAATTATCTGAAAGCTTATTGATGTCATCTCTCCCGCCTCCTTGGCAATGTTTTTTTTTTTTGTAATCAACTGTTGGATAGAATTTCACTCTTAACTGCTGAGGTAGAATGATCCATTGTAGTCCCCACCCAACTGCAACCCATCCCCAGAAGAAAACCCAATTTCGTTCTTTGTCAGCCTAATGTAACAGAAAGTATAATCAGTTTCACCTTAAGACAACTTTAGTGTCAAATTGGGACTGTAAATGTTGGAATTGATGACCATTGAGTGTATGAAATGAACGCCTGGAGTATACAGCATTTACTTAAGCGTGTTCATGTGCAGCGACTTGCAGTTGGCAATTCGTGTCTTTAAAAAGTGTCATTTGGAATCGAAGGGGACACACTAAAGTTATTATATATATTCAACACTAATCTAATTCCTTGAGAACCACGATTGGACCGACAGGCGTTGCAGCAGACATGTTGCAGCCCAAACAAACAAAGTGACAAAACTTTCGCAGGAAGAATTCTTCTCCCTCAAACCAGAAGCTTAAAGCAGCATAAAGAACCCTCCCGCTCAGACTTTTGACTTCGGCTCATATCCTTCACTACAACTTACYAGGCTCGCGCACATGGGGCTGAAAGAAGCCGTGCGACTTCGTATATCAGCCACGGAAAGTGCGGGTTCGGTTCGAGCAGCCCTCCCGGCCCAGGGTCGGCGCACCAAACGTGAGAGCTGAGCCTTCACGGGTGTTCACCGAGGCTTTTGCATGCGGGTTGGACGTCGTCTCTCTCCTCCCGCACCCCCACAGAGCCTGCAATAGGGTTTGCGGCGCCACATGAGGCTGAGAGCTTGTGAATGAGGGTTGGCTTGTTTTGTTTAGGGTTGTTTCCTCAAGTGTTTTCATTTTCTGTTGACATTATGGAGATTCCAGAGGGAGGGTTACTTACTTACTTATCTCTAATGCTTTACGATGAGGACGGGTGATGGGGACTCAAGAGAGAAGTTTTTGTGGTACTTCAAATGSGAAGAGGGAGTGGAAGGAGGGAACTTTTGAGGTTTCTAGTGGACATGTGTGAGGGAAAATTTTGGGAGTACAACCTTAAGCCTCTCAAGCAAATGAATGAGGAATTCATTGTGAGGGAGTTCAACATTCAGTTCCCACAAGAAGAGGCTTTGAGAATTTGGCGGTAGTCGCGTGACAAGTGGAGTAGATACAGACAATATATGAGGAAGAGAAGCTAAGCAAGAAGAAACTGCAATGCTACCTTCCACTTGGACACCATGGTATGAAACTATTGACAATAGTTTTGGTAGTATTGTTGTAATCAACGATGTACTTTGTTAGTGTTGATTGAGGAATTCGTTTGCAACATTTTGAGTGAAGATGAAGACAACATGCTTAGAATTCTTCTTACTTTCTCCATTGTAGGTGCTGCTCTTTCACAATTACCATACATAGATGTGGTTATTCAATTGGGATGTGAAAGACAAGTAAACAAAGAGACAACAACAATACAAAGTCTACCTTTGTTGTTGATGCATTCATGTTTATTTGTCCTTCACATCCTAGTTGATTAATCGTCTTTGTGCGCAGTGACTTGTGATGAAACAACACYTGTAATGAAGAGAGTATGGAGAATTCTAGGCATGTTGCCTTCATCATCACTCAAAACTTGAATATCAAAATGTTGCAAACGAACTCTTTGATCAACATCATCATGTACACCGTTAGTTCAAACATCACCACCAAAAATATTATCAAAAATTTCATATTATGGTGTCCAAGTAGAACGTAGAGCTACAATTTCTTCTTGTTTTGCCTTCTCATTTTGATACATTGACTTCATTTTGCACTCTATATCATGATTAATCCTTAGAAGACTAAATTCCTATGATTTTTTATGAAACTTTCTCATTCAATAGAAAAATTGATTGTCTTCATGGATATATAATTTCTATTTCAATTGGTGCCCAGGAATAAAAGTTATGCCATTTTAAGCATAATTTTCATGTCGACGAGTAGGAAAAAAAATCCACAAAAATTTGAACTTTTTTTTTCTTATAAATCTTATTTTGGTCTACATATGAAGCTTTGATTCATTATATTTGGATTAGTAATGTGAAAGTTATGAACAATCTTGTTTTTTGGGCAATTTGATCATTTTCTTTAAAAAATAACATGTTGGATTCATTTCTGAATGCAATTTTCACAATTTTACAAAAAAAATTGTTTGAAAAGGTTTAGTTTTCTTGCTAGAACAATCTTACTGTTGGGATTATTGAGTTTCAATGCCTTCTTAGAGCTATTAACAATTTGGTTATTTTTTCAATCTTGAACCTACTTCTACTTGACGATTTTTTAAAGAATGAAAACCAAGTTTTTATTCTTCAAATATTTTTCCTACTTTTGACTCAATTTTATAACATAAAAAATTTTAAATTCAATGTCTATAGTGCAAAAAAATTCCACAAATGGCAATGAAAGCATCTGAAATTCCAAGCCAATACTAAAGAGAATTTGATTTTTCAAATTGGAATGCTAATATCTCTCAATTTGTACAGTCAAACTTTATAAAAATATTACTATATGATCTTAAATAGTTAAAGTACAAGATCCTACCGTTAGATTTTTAAGAGAATTTTTTTTTTTTTTTTTTTTTTTTTGGATGAATGCAACAGAAATGACAATTTTGAGTGGTTGCACTTTTAACACCCTCATGATCAAACATTATAATCTTTCAATCCGTAAGAGATATTGTTGTGTTTTCTTTTCWAATGTGAACACTAACATGTCTAGTTTTATTTTATACGGTTACAATTCAAAAAGAATTGATACAATGTATCAAAATGTTGGCTTTTGGTTCAGTTTAGAGCAAATTCTAGAAGTTCAAGAAATTCCAATGTCATTTTGGGGTTAAGAGTTTTCCATTTGTTAAGAAAATTTCAAATGATCTTCTTTTCATTTTGCTCAAACATTTTGTTTATCTTTGGTTTCAAAGTTAAGATTCTTGGTTAAACTTCCACTTTGAAATCCCCCCCCTATTAAAACTTTGTGTAATTGGTCAAATCAATTGCAACAAACTTACACATACCTCCCAACTAATATCCCATGTATGAAATATGAGACCCTACTTCTGCCACTATATATTACTCCCTTTGTCCAAAAATGATCTTTTTGTTTGACAAAATGTTTTGGAATAAGGTTAAAGATAAGAATTTTTTAATCCCTTGTGTTTTTAGAGTTATAAATAAAGTGTAATATTCTCTAATTATCCTACAAATTTGAGTTTTGGATTACTTTTCAAATTGAAGTTGTAGAACATTGAAGATTGGAATTTTCTAACCATTTCGAAGAAACACCACTGAACAAATTGATTCTACAGTTTTTGTGTTGTTCATCATCTCATGTTCTCCAATAAAGGTGCCGTGGAGTCTTTTCACTATCTCATGTTCATACATTTTGATTTTCCAACATCATGCATTGTCAACCTAGCTATCCCTATTGGGCTAGGATAGCCCTATAGAAAATGTATAGTGAATAATGCACCCAATAGCCTATTCCTATTACAAAACCCAACATCAAGGCTCTTCATTGCAAGGGAATTTTTGTGTATCCACTGTCACTAGCACCATCTCAAAATTTGTCTTCATTCCATGCCTTCTTCTATGTCTCAATAGGAAGATCATTTTGGGATAGAAATTTAAGGCCAACGCTAGAAACATCATTTCGGGCAAGGGTGAACTGACCTCCTTGCTCAGTCCACTCAAAAAACCTTGAATTTTTAAAATTTTCCATGCATGATAGAATTTGCAAATTATGAATTCGTATTTGCAATAAGAAGCCCCCAATTAGCTAGGTTAGGTGTATAAAGTAATTAAATCAAACCCAAAATAGGGGACTTTTTATTTTACTTGCACATTTTGAATGACTTGGAGTGGCCAATCAAGAGGGCTAGTTCACCCAATGTCATTTTGGACAAAGGAAGTAGTAACTTAGAGTACACTAGTGTGCCTTGTGCCATTGTCATAGTCAAAATCCAAGTACAAGTAGTTTTCTAATGTTTTAAAACCAAAAATAACTCAAAAATCAATAACTTTTACTTTGTAGGTCGGAACGGCACAAAACCAAGTCGGTGCATCCCTCCTCACCGAGAGCTTTCCGACGGTACCAAGCCCACTACCGGGGGACACACGGTCTTGAAGATCTCAACGTAACAAACAAACAAACAACCTGATTTAAAGGATGGATTTCAAAACGGCAGAAATATTATAGTCAAATGGTTCAAATGGGGTTTATTACCAATGTTTTTCTTGGGCGATTTGTGGTCAATTTGAACCGAAATAATGTGCCCCTTACCAAGCCCTTAGAACATAAATAACAAAATCTTGAAAGAAATCGCCCAAAAACTCCAAGTTTAAAAAAAAATTGGATGAAATCTCTAGATTGTGGATGAAAAAACAATTTTGAATATGTGATATGTCCTATTGTGATATTTTCTATTCAATATGTGGATGAATGGTGAAATTTGTAGCACCACTATAACATTTAGTATTGCCACTCTCTCACTTCATGAATTTTTTTTTATATCTTCCATGTAAGGTAAACCAGCTCATTGTAGTTAGAATTAGGAGCCTGCCCTCACAATGTTGCTGAAATTTTTCAATTTTTCCTCATGTAAAGACAAGTGTGAGAAACAGTGAGAGGAATTGAAATTATTTATTTTGAAAAAGCATGAATTTGTTATGAATTTTTGAAGCTCAAAAGAGTCTATAGACCACCCCATCACCAATAAAATCTGAATCCATGACTCTCATCTTATTCACCTAAAGCAGTCATAAATAGTCATAAATATTTTCTAACAAGGTAGGTCTAAAAAGTAATTTCTTACAATGAATTCCCACTGAAAAGTTGAAGGCTCTTAACGAGGTCACTAATCAATCCATGATTGTCATGTAGGACATGCATTGGCAGAGAGTTAAATCCTGCTAACGAATTGGGCCCTGCAGGCTAAATTTACCGCAAGGGAAAACGCAGAAATGTTTTATTTTTTGCAAATTTTATTTTTTGCAATTTCTGAATTCAGATTTGCAATCAGAAACCCCAAATTAGCTAGAGGGGCTTGAGAATATACCCTAGTGACGGCTCAATACATAACATTCTTAACTGTGTTTGTACCCTCCCCCAGGTGGAAGTATAATCCTCTGCTATATACCTGGGGGGAGGATTAAGGTTATAGAAGCAATTTTATAGGCAGGCGTGGTTGGGAGAGAGTGGGCTGTCACACTTGGACATGCTGATTGGTTGTTGGGGCAGAATTTGAGGAGCAAAAGGGCCCCCCATGAAGGTTAAGAATGTTATGTATAGGGGGGCTTTTATTTACTTTTACCCTCAAACATTACCCTGCGGGGCCCAGTTCATTGGCACGATTTAACGCTCCGCTACTTATCCTATAATGAGGTGAGTCCAGGAAGGGGTCGGTCTGCTTGTAGCCAATAAGAAAGCAGAGAAATCTGCTGAGGTAGCTCCCTCGTATTGGTCGAAGTCCCCAAAGCGAGTGGGACATGCAACAAGCACTTGTCACAACGTCACAAATCCCAACGACACCTCCCGTTCTGGCATCCAAAAGCCCACCCACCGGAAAGCTACACTAAGCTACTGCACTGAATATAGGGGATTATGAATAGGGGTATTAAGGGACCCATACTAATTAATGTGATCTTCAGGTAACTCTTGAGCAGTGTCATCTTGCTTTTGCGATTTAGTCATCAACTATGAGGAGTCGTTATCATTGTGTCCACATCCTGCAGTGAAATTTTTCTTGTCATTTGAATACCTTTCTAAACAATGGATTGATGCGTTTCTGTAGCAGTAAGTGCTCTTTTGACAGATCTATATTTTGGAATTGTTGGGCATTGTGATCAGGCCAGAGAATATCTTCATTACAAGGTTCATGGAGTTCAGCACATTACACCAGTAGCCATCATGACAAGTTCTGCAAAGAATAATAATGAACGTGTTCACGCATTATGTGAGAGCCTTGCGTGGTTTGGGCGTGGCAAAAGCAATTTCCTGCTTTTTGAACAGGTTTAGTGTGCCAACTTTCACAAACTCTAAAACCTGTTGAGGATGGTGGAGGTGTATTTAGTCGATTCGTTGATGATATAGTTGCCGGCATCTTTGTCTAGCGTCTTGCTTCAATCGCAATATCAGTCACCTTAAACTTTTTCACATACTAATCGATCAATGAGCACTTTCTTTTTCAGCCTTTGGTACCGGCGGTGGGAGCTGCTGATGCGCGCTGGATGGTCAGCGAACCTCTGACGACAGTACTYAAACCAGGAGGGCATGGTGTTATTTGGAAACTGGCCAGCGATGAGGGTGTTTTCGAGTGGTTTGCTCGACATGGTCGGAAAGCAGCAATTGTTCGGCAGATCAGGTCTGAACCTTAACGTTGACAAAACTCATTGAGACATACGGTAGTCTTGAACAATATCTGGTTAGGCATCGGCACTTGCATTGTTAAAAGTTCTTTGCTTCTTAGAGATTTTTCGTGTCCATTCTCTGAAATGCGGGTAGGGTTAAGTAGAGATTGTGGCTTCATTACAATGATTTGAGTATTTTGTTCTTGCAAATTCTGTGTTGAAGAACTTCGATGCATATCTCTTTTTTGACACGAAAGGTTCTGCTTTAGTGAATTGATCTACTGTAGAAGTTTAAGCACTTTGCTTCAGTTTGTTCTGAAAGGATTCTTCTTTCTTGTGGCAGTAACCCTATGGCAGGCGTGGATACAACTTTATTGGCCTTATCGGGTATAGGGCTCAAATATGACAAGGTGATGATTTTCATCTTCTGGCGACCATATGCTGAAGGTTAATCGTATGCTCGTCTCTGCCTAGCACATTCGAGAATATTATGGTGTCAATGTGAGGAACTTCTTTTCAATGCTAACAAAGGTCTGTTATTGTGAAGCAGAAATTTGGATTTGCTTCATGCCGTCGGAATGTTGGGGCGGCAGAGGGTGTTAATGTCCTTACAGAGCAGAGGAAAGGCGATGGTTCKTTGGAATACGCCATCACATGTATTGAATACACTGAATTCAGCAAGCTTGGGATCGCTGATGTCCCAGTTTCTTCTGGCAGGTTGTGCGCCGCTGACACTCGCCATAGAAATTATGTAGTTATGAGTTTTGTGGGTCTAGGTTCACTTCCTAATGTTTTTCTTGGTATGGATTGAAGATATGGTTAGGGGTGYGAGGGTATGGAGCTTTAATATTTTTTCTTCTCTATGGCAGTAGAGCTCATTCGTAGTTGTTTATTGACATGGGCTGCTTGGATGAAGTACAGTCTGGAGGCACAATATCCTGCCAACACCAATGTGCTCTACGTGGATCTGGCAGCGGTGGAGCGCATTGCATCGAGTCAGACTGCAGCTTCATTGCCTGGAATGATCATGAACTTGAAGAAACCCACTGTTTTTCATGACCATCATGGCTTGGAACAAAGGTCTAAATCTGCGTAGAACTCACTTTCACATGTAGCATTACAATTTACTGTTTGCAACTAGCAGTGATGTAAACTGATGCTTCTCATTGTAAGAMGCTAACTAATTAATTTAGTCTTTGTGCTGAGYAGTGTTCAGGGTGGAAGAATTGAGTGTACCATGCAGAACGTTGCAGACCTGCTGGTAAATMGGCGGTCATCAACYATTTCGTCCGAAGAACATGGTTCGACTCATCACCATCTCCCAGTGTTTTTTATTGTCTTTTTTTGAAGGACTTGTTGCTGACTTTTGGCATGTGGTTTTACGCTCGCTATCGCTGAAAGTGTGCTATGATCGGCGTTAGTTTGCCACCAATTCAAGAATTCATTTATTCGCCATTGGCGCAGCACATGAGTTCTAATTTGATGCTTTGGAGTTGGGCAGATGAGTTGGATACTTACGTAATCTACAATGATAGGCGAAAGGTGACTTCATCTGCAAAACGACGAAGAAAACCGAATGATGCTTCTTTGCACCAGGTCGGTTATAAGTCATACATCTCTGTCRGAGASTCYGTTTCAATAATTGGTTGAAGTCCGAAATTTTMGTGAAAATCAAAATTGCTGTCGACATGTCCTGTGCTCTRGGGTATGTCAAGTGGGCATTTGAATTTGGAAATCTCAGACCCTCATCGTTAATTGGTGGTCCTCAGTCTCTAGTGTAATTAGTATAGTTTCCTTCTATGGCATCTCATCCTATTGTTCCTGTATGCTTCGAAGGAGCATCCTATTGCTTTAGTTCTACCTGCTCTTATTATTCTCTTTTTTGTGCTTCAGACTCCAGATGGATCGTTTTTGGACGTGACGAGGAATGCATATGATTTGTTGAGGTCATGTGGGGTTATCATGCCCGAGGTAAGTAATATTTCATTTCAATGGTACTTGTTTGAAGCTCTTGTTTCTTCAGTTACTGATAGAAGGGTTAAACCAAACCTTCCTTGTTTTGAATCTCATTTTAGGATACTTGAGAAATGTCTGAGCATATTTGTTGGTCAAACAGATGCTAGGCAACAACTGCTATGTGGACAATGGACCTCCCTTCATCGTCTTGCAGCATCCTGCTTTAGGACCTTTGTGGGATGTCATCCGCCAGAAGGTACAGCCCTATGTGTCTTCATGCAGCTATTTTTTACTGATGCAAATCTTGAAGGATGATTCTTTTCTTGTGTGTTTTAACGAGGATCCATCTATTGTGAAAATTTGTCATTCAAATGGTTCTTACAAGCAGTTTAGGATTTTACCCACTCACTATCCTACGTGAAGGTCATATTCAGGATAAATATAGTCATTTTTGTAAGCAGTATCCACTCACTTCCAGCAGCTACATGCAATAGATTGTCCAATGAAAATTTGAGTGTGAAAGATTCAACGACCCCGTCACTAGCTACATGTCTTCTGCTCAAGTTCAGATTAATTTTATTTGCAGTTTGTCACAAGCAAAATAAAAGTGAAAGTAATTTTCTAATTTTGGATTCATAAAAACTTTGAAATTCAATAACTTTCACACCATAGGTTCAAATGTTACAAAACAAATCCTGTGTACCCCTCCTTGCTAGGGCTTTCCGATGATACAAAGCATGCGATAGGGGGATGCTCAGTCCAAAAGATCTCAACGTAATAAACAAACAAATAAAAGTAGCCTAACTTAAGGTATGAAATTGAAAACTCTTCCCATATGTGAGGGGCATGATTTCCACAGAGATGTGCCTTGTCTTGAAAGGGACCTTGAACTTGACAACCAATATTGTCATTGTTTCTTATTAGATTGATGAAATTATTATATTTTTTCATTCGTAAAAGATAGGAAAATTCAATGCATCACCTAACTTATCACTTGGATTTTCTATGCAAAAATTATGAAGAGTAGAAGTTATTTGGTAGATTTTTCATAACCCTTTCTTCAAGATAGACACATATTGGATTAGGAGTTGTATACATTGTGATCATTTCATCAAGTAGTGCTTTTAGGCAATTGATGCATTTCGATGTCTCTACCTTAATTCTTTCTAAGGGTGGAACACAATTAGATTCTTGCTTTTGCAATTGTAGGTTTGTTACAAAATTGGGCATAATGCAATTTTGCTTTCCCTAAAATGCTACACAAGTCTGTTATAGAGTTTGAAAATGTAATTTAAAACTCCTTTTTTTRGCTATCAAGTTGGTCATCATGGAATATCAATTTTTTATATCACTAGAGGAAATAAAGGATTATAAGATTGCATTCATGTATGATTCTTTAGATGTTCAAGACATACAAGTAGTTGAAATTCGGGGCCATCTAGTTATTATGAACAAGTCGTGTTTAATTGAAAACCCAATTGTTTAGGACAATTGGGTTCTTTCTCAATTATTGACTTATATAAAATCTCACAAATTGAGTTTCCACATGTAGATTGATGTTGGCATGGCACATCTTGTCATGTCACCTAACTATAATTTCTCACTAATCCTACCTACCAATGCATTCATGCAACTAACCACTAGTTCACATTAAAGTAACCATTAAATAAATGAATAATGCTTACACCATCTAAACAACACCTACTACTACACTTGAACTCAAACAAGGTAAATGTATATTTCAAATAATAAACCGCATGCATCACAACATTGCCACTTACACAATCAAACTCCAACATTATACTCCCTTTGTTTCTGAAAAAGACTCGGGTTTCCTTTGTATTTTACAAGGAAAACATGGGCCTTTTTAGAAACAAAGGTAGTAATACAATTTGTTTAATTTTCATTTTGCCACAACACATACACAAGGGAAGGCATTACTTGAAAAGAAAACAAATATCAAGCGATACTACTCAATAACATTGAAAATCAAGGATGGAAAGTATTACCTATTACAATTGGGATTAGAGTCATCCACAAACAATGCTAAATTAATTTAAAGACTAGAAAATTTAATAAACACCTAATCACAATCAAGAGCAATTAGAAAAATCCATCTCAATGCAATAAACATAATACTCACATAAATGAGATTGGAAAATAACCACCTCTACGCCACATTTAACTATTTGGAGATCTCCATATGTTTAGTCCAAAATTCACTAAATAGTGCAGAAGCTGTTAAAAATGGCATCCCTATTAAAACTAGCTAAATAAATTTCTCTCATTTCTCTCAAAATAGAGACAACAATCAATGGCATGATTAGTTTCCATACAAGAATCAAACATGGTCCATCAAATTATAAACTCATGTGGCAACCTCTTGCAAATATATTTCAACTTAATGGAATGACTATTATTAAAAAAACAAAAGCAGAATAACACATAAGACATCCAAGAACCTACACCMAAACTCAAATGAAGAAAAGATCAAACAAGACTATCTCCTTTCGACATTGGGACATGGACAGGGACACCGGTCAGGAAATTGGAAGGGTTTTGGGTGAATCATTGACATTGGCTACTTGTTTATTACCACATCACAAAGTTTAGAACTTGTGGTTTGTCAACGAGTTATCATGTGGCTATCATTGTTTCGTGGGTTTGCACGTTAATATACAACTTAGGGTATCATTATGATGCATTACTTTACGATTTATCGCATTGTTACAATGCATAGAGTCTACCTCTGAAAAGAGGCAACAAGGATAGACCTTGCTTACCATTTTCTTGAGACAAAGCTAGTTGAACTACCCCCAAAAGATTCATCATTCAAGATAAAATTTGCACTATTATTGATATGATTGTGATTATTATTATTATTATTATTATTATTATTATTATTATTATTACAACATCAATAGGAGGTCTATTCTAAACAAAAAGTTTAACTTGTATGCACCACAAATTTTGTACCTAAAACAAAGCATACCCCCCCTATTTTTGTCTTTTGCCAAAGTGATGTAGCTCTTTCAATTTTTACTTTTTTGTTTTTTTCCTACATACATTGACAAAATTATCTAAGATAGAGACACAGCGCAACCTAAAAAGAAGATACAATTTTCAAGGAATAATAAATGTTTCACAATCACCATCACTGGAGTACTAGACATTGCAAGTTTCCTCACAAAATAGTGACACTACTATTGTAAAAGAAGCTATCTACAAGACATAGCAAAARAACTGAAAAATGCAATYTTGGGATAGGAGACAAGAACATCARGAGACATGACCAATCAAGGCTCTAGCAATCAAAACATGTTAGAGAAAGAATATAATAAAGTTGAGTGAGTAGTGATAGTACGTGGTTGCTAGAGTCAAAGACAAGAACAAGAGCATGTATAAGGTGCTACTCTTGGAAGGTGGCTTATGGATTCTCTAATTTAAAACAAGAGTAAGAAAATCTTTACCAAGTGTAGCACCTTGTAGGTTCTAATAAAAGGTAAAAATGCCCCGTCGCAAATTCCAACATAGTGTGGGTCAGGTTGCTCTATGACTATACAACTACTTGTGAATGCCTTGTCTATGTCTACTTTGTGATTGAGTTGCATGGAATGACAAATACTATTTTGTTAGAGAATCCATAATTGCCTACAAATAAAAACTCCTCATAACTTTCATCTCATTAATCAAAAGGAAATGATT
The DNA here is from genome assembly GCA_006891605.1 of Pleurozium schreberi. Lineage (NCBI taxonomy): Eukaryota > Viridiplantae > Streptophyta > Bryopsida > Hypnales > Hylocomiaceae > Pleurozium > Pleurozium schreberi. Next base: position 12,980 of record VACF01000612.1, read on the forward strand.
CAATGCTATGCATGTATTTATAAATCTTGGAAATCCAATTTCAAATTTTGTTTATGAAAAAGTGATTTTTTCCAATCTACACGAATTAACCAATTACGAAATAAAGTAACATATTAGGTCATAACTTTTCATTCATATTTCCAAATATCCTGAATTCTAGTGCACATGAAAGATGTTCCTCGTTCACAACTTTTGATAAAATTTGGATAAAAAACATGAAGATCTCTAGTTATAATTATTTGCCCAAAATTGCTATATTGCCAAATTCAAGGGGCTAGTCCTTTAGTAGACAAAGAATCACTCACAATTGCAATATAGAATTGTTTTTGTAGTTGTCATTTTCTTACTACGATTACTACAATATGGATGTGCAACCACTTGTGACAAAAAAGATAACCACTTTTGAACAAGATTTATCTCCTATTCAAGATTTGATGAGTGTAATATAATAGAGCATGATATTAAAGAGGACTATCAATACTATCAATATTGTATTTATAATTCATTGCAAATTTAACCTTAGAGTAAAGATGTTTATGCCAAAAGGTGTCCAATAGATGACTTTCTAGTAATCCCGTAAAAATGAAAAATGCGCCTATATATTGTTCCATAAATTAGATCATGTTTGACAAAGTACCTTGCTAATAGATCTTGTCCTTTTAGGATTAATCCGTGAAGGTCCTAGAGCCTCAAATATGGCCTCTCCAAATTGAAAGATTTTCTTGTTTGACTATTATAATCTTTTCGATGGTATGGTCAAAGGACATGTCCTTTTTGCTCTAGCTCTAGACTTGTCTCCACTACCAATGTGTGTGGATCTCTTTTTAGATGATAGTTAGATTGCAATGAATTGAGAAGGGTCTATATTTTTGTAAACATGAGTTGGGTACTCAGGGGTTAATTGAAACAAAAATTGCAAATGAATAAGTTATTCGTACTTTTGTACCCCCCTTCACAAAGGCCCAGGTGAATTGACCGCTTGCTAGGCCACTCCTAGTCATTCTAAGGGGTGCAAGTAAAATAAAAAGCCCCCTATTTTGTGCTTGCGTGCTAGGAACTTTGGAGCTTCTAGCCCTTTCGGCTAAACAACTGGGAGGGGCTAAAGCTTTCAATCTTAGCCCCGACTGGACGTAATGGGATCTTTTCCGGATTCAGTCACCCCATACTGTTGATGTCACGTTGCGGGTGGGAGATTCCAAACCAATGATCAATAGACACATGATCTAAACGAGATTGATCCAATTTTTCAATGAAAGTGAACTTGATCCAATTATTCGATGAAAATCATCGAAAAAGGGCAAAAAAATCATCTGAAAGGACAAAAAATTCATCCAATTTCTCTTCGCTCAATTCCCAAGGCAATTGTTTTCCAGCTCGTTTGTGTTAACATGTACAGTATATCGAATACACTCAAAATCACATGTTTTGGGTTGCAGAGTTCGATCACTGCTCTATTCGCAGCAGGTGATGATGTAGGCGAAGCCATTGCCATGGCAGCAAATTCCGTTGGACTCAAGGAAATGCCCCTTTACGAAGTGAAAGAGCTGGAAGACTGCGATTGGGTTTTGGAAGTGGAGGTACTGTATGTCAGACTGTCTTTGTTTCTGTTACTGAATGCAACCCTTAATTTATGCTTTTCGTGTTACCAAGTTGTTGAACTCATTGTGTGAATGGAAATTCTATTTGTTCTACTCTGTGGTTAGGAACTTCGTGAATATATTGACGGAGATTTTCACTGTTTTAAATGTGATTTAAAAGTGCACGGAAGTGGACACCCTATAGATGTAATCAGTCTGGACTCTATTGTCCGTGTTGAAAGTGTGACACATGGAGATCAAATGTATAATTTGTCTTACAATCTTGTTCTCTCTCTCTGTGTCTTTTGGTGCAGAGCCAATTTAAGCCGATTGAGGTTTCACAAGGCCTTTGGATTGTCCCCAAGTGGAGCCAACCCCCTGTACGTATACCGACCTGTATGTCTCACCACTTTTCCTATTAATCTGTATGGTTATTGCTGACTGTTGAGTTTATAAAATCCTCAACCCTGCAACAGATCTCCCTCTTAATGTGACTGGATGAGTGAATCTTGAACATAGATTAGATCGTTTTCTAGGACTATTTCCTCTTGGAAACTCACAGCTGTGTTGTGCTGCCAGTATTTATTCCAGATTAAGCCTTATTGCTGGAATTGTTTGTTTTCTAAACTTCAAACTCCTTTCCTTGACATATCTACAGGATGCGAAGGCTCTGAACGTAATCATAGATCCAGGGCTTGCCTTTGGCACTGGAGAGCATCCAACTACACGTCTCTGTTTACAGTGGCTGCATCGTGTAGTGAGCCCTGGGGATAGAATCCTTGACTATGGAACGGGCTCAGGCATCCTTTCCATTGCAGCTCTAAAGGTGAGTGCCCGTGATGTGGATCCTTTACTTTTTCTATTATCGTTTAACCCGATTTCCTCTGAAGCTGGTACCTCCACGTCAGTCATCATCTCGTATTTTGGTCAAACATCTTTGTGCTATCTCTCCTATATCAGGAGTTTTAACTCCGCAATAAGGGTTTATTCATTTTCGTTAATAAATACAGCTATGCTAACAAAACGATTTTACAAACAGATGGGAGCTACATATGCAATTGGCGTAGACATTGACCCAGCAGCCATCTCATCAGCGGAGTATAACGCTTCCTTGAACAATCTTGAGCCTGATACATTACAAGTGTATGTTGCCTCTGCTGATGGAAAAGATCCCGTACCGAAGGATTTTACAGGCTTTGACGTAGTGGCTGCCAACATATTATTGAATCCACTAGTGGAGCTTGCTGGACGAATAACAGGGTACTGCAAACCAGGAGGTCTCGTAGGGGTTTCTGGAATTCTTGTGGAGCAGGTTGACTCTATTATGCAATACCACCTTCAACAGAATGTTATCATGTGAAGGATCCACATTAGTACCGCCTTTTGGTTTTAGTTTATMATGGATGATGGTTAACCAATTAAGACAATATTTGCATATATTTGTATATATTTGCTTAATCAAACGAACTGCATCCTAATCCATTCTTYTRTGYCTGAGAACGCAGGTCGCCCAAGTAAAGGAAGCTTATTCACAGTATTTGGAAGGYATAGCTGCCTCTTACGACAACGGTTGGGCATGTGTTAGTGGGAGGAAGAAAMGATTTATACAGGCAACAGCAGAAACAAATCAGTCTGTAGAACATCATTCCTGAGACTTAAATCAGCATCGGCAAGATGCGGTCCGTATCCATGGACCATCGCATCCGATTGTTATAGTTGAAAGGTAACTTGGATATTGAGTGCTTGCCTTTGTGAAAACTGCTTGTTGAATGATTTGTTTCTCATGAGCGGCCTTCCAAGCAATTTCAGTCATTCTAGATGTCCAATCTCATTTTATTGAAAACCAACAGAGAATACGCTTCCCTGTGAACTGTGGTGTCCGCCTGTAGCTCTGTACTGCTCTTTAGATTCCAGTTTCTTATTGAGGAGCATCAGGTGGAGTGCCAACAATACCTTCTGTTGTTGAAGACTTTCCATGCTACTTTTGTATGCTGATAACATATTCTGAGTCTTGGAGCTAAGCTATATTGTAAGTAAACTGTTTCATTATTCAATCTTTGATGGCGGCGGGCTTCAAGAAATCCGGTATTCGGGTGGTGCCGATGTGCTAGTCATTTTTTTTTTGAAGTAAGAATGATGGTCGTTTCAGATCACGCATTATGACCTACTGTAGGAGTCTTGGATGTTTTTCGAGATTACGGTCAAAGCAAAGCGTTTGTGATCTACACTGAATAGGGGTATTAAGGGGACCCACACTAATTAATTGACATTTCACACAATATAAATATCTACTTTTGTTGTACGTGAAGTGTCCGGGAATTGTACATCATCTTTTAAACATCTACAGTTTCCCTCATTTAGTCCCCTTAATTGTTTGGTCCCCTTAATATCCCTATTCAGTGTAGAAGTCTAGGAGAGGTGAGAACGGGTAATCAAACGTCACTCAGGAGTGTAAGACCTTTTGTGTAAGACCTTTTGTGTACCATTGGAAGTCACTATTATTGTCCTTTCTAATCCTAATTTGGCTTAATTGAGCTTCCATACATTTTCTAAGTGATTACTTAAATGTATCGTTGTAAAATGGAAGAAATTGGATTGAAATTTAGGTCAATCAATGTGGACTATTTTCAAAATTGTTTATTTTCAACCCAATACTAGGTGTTTTCATTGTCCTTGTGCCTTTCTATTGTATGTATGTGCATCACTTTACATTTTTGCCGACATTAGGATTTAAAAGAGTGTCAATATAACAATTGAAATTTTAGCAACTATTATATATTATATCAATCTTCTACATCTATTGATTAAATTACTTGAAAATAGAAGATTTGTCCTTGTTTTTGAAGCGATTGTTTGAATGTTTGAACCTGTAAAGACTTGATCCATTATACATGGACTAAATTGGGTTTTAAATTAGAATAATCTAATTTTGTCAAATTTCTCCAATGTTTAATATAATTTATTATACAACATGTTACTAACCTTGTAAAGATAAAAAAAACTTTGATCTTAAAATGACCATTTTGATTGATCACATTGTGGATAGTATAATTTAAGTGGAAAAAATTGTACATTGTAGATTAACCCCTATATGTCATAGAGAAAATAGCAAAAGTGAGAAGATCCAAAAAATTAGGAATAATTTGAGAATTACTTGGTTGTTGAAGTTTCATAATTGAGATTTGTTACTCATGAGTGCAAATTTGTAATTGATGTGAATTTCAATATTATTATATTTGATGAACATGGAATTCAACAAATCTTGATTTTTCAACATCCAAAACATATCCGCCTTGACACACAAGGGTTAAGAGAACAACATTGAACATGCTGGTTCAAATTATTTGAGCAAACACGAAAATCCAAATAAAGTCTTCAAAACTATTAAAGAAGAATATGAGGTTCTATACTGGCACTTCATCTTCAAAAGAATAATACAAAAAAATTCATTTCAAGAAAAAAATTCTCAGTCATTTGACCTCTAGATTAACAACTATGTTGACACTTGATAATATGAATGCCGATCTATGCACAATGAAAATCTTGTCCAAAGGTGTATATAATTTTGAAATTCATTCTAAGACCTTCATTAACACCTTATACCAAATGAAAACATTCCATTAATTCGTGATTGCCCGAGGCATCAAAATCTGGTGTTGACAATACTTTGCTTCTATTTTTAAAAGTTTATACTTTCAAAAAAGTATTTTTGAAGTCTAGTTTTAGCATCCCAAATCCGATTTTGAAAATAATTGATTATGATTTTTCTATTCAAGAAATTGTGCAAGGGAGCCATTGCAATCTTGACTTTCTCTAGTGTTGAGAGCTCTTGGAAACAAGCCTCAAATACATTAGATTGTGTAGAAAAGATCCCATCGGAAATTCATTTAAAAAAACAATTTAGAAGAGATTTTCACTACCTTGAAATTGATCTAGGTTAACACCTCAACGCCCAAGGGGCCCAAAAGTGGCCTCACATAGTCTAGCAGTCCACTTTGAAGCGCTCTAACTTTTGCTTCCATTGTTTGATTTCAATAAAAACTTGTTGGAAAAGTTGCGCATACTAGTCTAGTTTCTATGGTAAAAATTTTAGATCAATCCAAGACGTATTGAGTTTGTGAAAGTCATTCGAAGTTATCAGGTTCAATTTAGGTTCAGCACATTGCATTGTGAAGGCTTCAACTTCGTGGGATTGTATCTTTTTCATCAAATGTTTGTTTTCAATAAAATTTGTTGGGTTTTGTTCCCATAAAGGTCTAGTTATTGTGATAAAAGTTTCATGCCAATCCAAGTTCTTTTGAATGCTTGGGAGCAATTCAAAGTTCAAAATCCAAAAATTTTGGCATTTCAGTGAACTTCGGCAGCTCATAACTTCTTTGTATGTGATTCTTTTTCAATATTTTTTTGTTGGAAAAGTTGCGCTTACTAATCTAGTTTGTGTGGTTAAAATTTCAGATCCATCCAAGACAATATGAGTGAGTGAGAGGCATTTTTGTAGAAGGAGGTTCAACCACAAATGTGATTTTTTGCTACTTTTTTCATTGTTTTTTGACATTTCAAATCCATTTTGCAGACACAATGAGTCATTTATATGATATTTTTTTCCACCAAAGTGTTTATATTCTTGTTTTGAATCACTTTGTAGTCTAAAGTTTTTTCATTTGAGTCGGTTTAGAAATCAAATCTCACCTCCAAATGTGTTTTTGAGAAGATTTCAGCACATTTTTTCAACACCAGAATATTATAATTTTTCAATCTATATGGTCAAATGACCCCAACTTTTTTCTACAACATCTACAACATGCACACTTACTACAATATTGTACGGTTGAGATCTTCATAACTCAGTGAAAATGAGACTTTTAGCACTTGCAAAGGGAGGATGCTTTCAAGCATGGTTTGACCTTGGGCGTTGAGGGGTTAAGCATGTTATGTCCTTTAACATCATATTGTTTTGGTGATAGACTTTTTAGATTTGACATGTAAAAAGAGGATTGAAAGACTTCAAGTCTCTTTTGCAATGTTAACACCCTCATGATCAAACATTAAATGCGTTTTGAGAATCGAATCAAAAGTGTCGGTGTCTGGCAACTTCAAGATCAATGCCTGCCTTCTTCTTTTTCTGTGTGTGAGTATGATGCATTTGTGCATGTTTTRAGATCGACGATTGATCSTCTTTAGAAGAGGCCACTAGCTTGTTGTTCTCTTGTTGTCAGGTCCTGTGGCCTTGCAGTTTTTARGGTTACCCTTGCGTGTGCTTACGACCCTGATTTGGGGGATTTTTAGTAATCTTCATGATCAGCATTTGAATGATGTTTAGAATCATGTTTGTGCAGGTTACCTGCTTGCCAGGAATACAAGGTGAGCTCACCTCATGAAATTATTTAACGATGGTATGGTTGCATTCTATAGGAGGTTTTGATATTTTTCTTCGAATGCAATGTGTGCAACTCAAAAATAACTGGGATTGACAGACAGTGAAACGGCATTGCAATGGATAATCATTATGAAGGGAGTCGTTGYATATCACATGGTGACAAACAGTTTCTAAGTCTAGTTTCTAAGTCTACTGTGTGACCGTGCAGTCGCATTTTGAGCTAGTAGCGTGCCTGTTTAATGCTCCTCGTCCAGTTCATGAGGGTGAGGTATTTGTCACCAAGGTGGATTGCGCAATTGAGGTAAGGGTTTGCTGTCCCTMARTCYTTAATATTYCTTGCAACTCTGCCACGGTTGCGTTGAGTTTCTMAATGCCGATAAA
>VACF01000612.1:20408-54097 GCA_006891605.1 Pleurozium schreberi
AGCATTGACTATCGTCTACASTGTGACATAAACATCGTCGTATCWCTTGCGCCATTAAGTTCGGTTGACATCTGTTTGTGAATTTGTTGGGCAAAATGGAGCAGTCTAATAAGGGCCTCTGCGATCGATTTAATGTTCAAGAATACCCGACTATGTACTGGGGACCTCCAGAAATYCTGGCATCAGGCGGTGCGTCTTCGAAAGCGAATTTAGGACTCGATTCTGTTGATGGGGGAAATGTAAGCACTGCTGAAGATTTACTCGACTGGATTAATCAGCGCATAAACAAGTAAGTATCTTAATGTTATTAGACTGTTTCATTTTTGYTATWTTAGTAACCACCCACYGGAATTCTTCCTTTTCCAATAGCTTAAAACTCGTGCCATTTTCAAGTGGGTGATACATCATGCTTATAGCATTGTGGACCACTGCATATTGCACCATATAGGACAAATGGCCCGCAACACCCTCCACTACATAATGGCGGGTTTTGACACTTCTTTTTTTGGTCTTTTACATTGTTGCGCATGTCTTAGTATTTTCACGCTGTCGATTTTCTTTTCTCAGTGGCTTTGTTGAGCATGATAGCCTTAATCTGACATTGGACTCTTAATCTCATGCTTTTTGGATTACTAGTCTTTTTTTCATAGTTTAAGTTCCTGTCGATTTTATTCTCTAATCATACAACGTTTGAAAATAGACAGTACTTAATGACAGACAGAAGGCCGGACGCGCTAAGTAACGAAGATATCGCCACAACAAAACTGCCTTCCGCGGATGCCCCTGGCCTTTGGCAGGTCTAGAATCTCCACTACAAATTTACAGCAAGCAATATTATTTTAGCAAGTGTTCTCTGTGTGAAGAGTTTTTTTTATTGAATTCAAAGTGACAKTYATTGATTTTGTTTGGAGCCTGATGGGAAGTTGTTGTAAATGCCTGTCGTTCGCGAGAAGATGCCTGGAACACTGCTTGATGTTGAAGAAGCAACTGCTCATGCTTTTTCATACATGATGGATGAGAAGGCAAGCCACCAACTTCTCACGGAATGATGCTCTACTTCTTTCTATCCTTTTTCACTCTGTTGYACGTTGAAATCTTGACTGTATTTAATGTTGCACCCTAATGCAAGTAACGTTTCGAMRTAGCTTTTAACAGGAAAGTATTTTTTACCCACTGACAGAACTCCAACTCTTGTCATGTTAAAGGGCTTCTTCCRATTTAGCTGGTAAAAAARCGAACTCCAGTTTAGAGCAATTGCCTAAAGTGACTGTGACTTACATTAAATACAATAAACTGTGTGACTTACTAGAAAACCCACTCTCTACAGGTGTTCTAGAAAATCTAGCTGCGTCACAATTGACAGGGTTTACCGAGACTAAGTTTTCTAAAATGCGTCTGGAGGTTTTCTACTTGAGCTTTMGGTGGYGATCCAATTGAAAGTTGGCATGATGAAAGCATGAAAGAGGTAGTCCTCACCTATTTCAGACTCCACTGACGCTCCATATTGATGGCCCACGCAGATGATGCAGTCATCCAGTCGAGGCTCCTTTATTCAATTTATTCACCTCTTGTCAAGGCATCATCCCTCACGAAGGTGTTACTCTTTCTCATGACCCGTCCACTTCTGCTGATTGTTTGTGCTATCAAAGTCCTGTATCAGTGCAAAATAAATGTTGGACTCCCTGAATGAGCCACAACTTGCATATGATAGTTGAATACGACATTGCTACATTAGGAGTGTAAATTTAATCGCTTTTTTTTATTGATAAGTTGTGTGCACTGTGCATGACTGCAATTATATAATCTGGGAGAGCTCATGGTCAATCAGGTGTCGGGAAGGGAGTGTTATCGTGCTGCGAAATTTAAAGGCATGGTGGCCTCTTCGCCAGCCTCCTGCAAACGCCTTGCGAGAGCACCAGTTGTGCGGTCCAGGCTTACCTCGTGGCTTCTGGGTTTGTCTAACCATTATTTTTTTTCTGTACCCATCTAGAATGAAAGCACTTGCATTTGTATTCTTCTAGCCAAGTCTGATCTCTCCATCGCCTCCTTCTCCTGATGATTCAATCTTTCTCATGAATGCGTGGCTGGTTCAGGAGACTTGTGATGGAGGTGGTCGTGGTTACAAGTGAGCAACTTTCTACTGGAATTTTATATATTCTGTTCAACGTATTGATTGTTGTGGAAAACCCATCCCCAAGAGATATTCTAGAAAATCTAGCCGTGTTACAACAGGCGGGGTTTACATTAGAAACTGGCCCGCTTTGATGGCGTTACAATTGACAGGGTTCAATGCGGGTAGTTTTTCTAGARTACTTTGGTGTGGATTTTCTAGTAATGAAGGTCGCTGTATCGGTTAACTTGACAATACTCTTTTATCATACCTTTAGAAAGTAGCTGAGTGGACAAATGGAAGCTAATGGCACTATCTTTGTCTCCAGCTCTTATGACAATACTTTAACTAAATCTGCCCTCTGTRCWGTCTCGCATGGCTGGTYGTCTTTTCTAATGTTCTGRTTGCCAATTTGCAGCTGTGGATTGTGGATGTTGCTTCATTCATTGACTGTCCAAGTGAAGGACTTTGAGGGCTCCTTTGCTGTATCAGCAATAAGTGCATTTGTTAAAGATTTCTACCAATGTGATCAATGTCGCGATCATTTTCTGAATGTATCCAGCAGGTTTGTTTTGTGACTCTTTCTGTTGATTGACTTTATTCTGCACATTCTGACCTATATATCTCATATGCAAACTTCTGAATTTTCAACTGTGGCATGACTGAACATTTCCAGAAATTCAGTAGATGCGGCATTGACGAAGAAGGACGTCGTCTTATGGTTATGGAGGAGCCACAACAAGGTGCGCTTCTCTGCTCGTCAAATGCAACGTGCTTCTCTTACGAAGATAACGTCAATTTCGTTAGATTTCAGTATCTCAATACTTTGTCAGTGCCTTCAGAACATCCATCCTGAAATTTAAATCCATACCTGTTCTGGATGTTAGATCTTTATGTGCATATATGTCACAATTTTTGGCGCCGGAATCGTACCACTTTAACGAAGTTGACGTTAGATGCTCAAACTTATTAGTCCAATTAAAAAGAGTACAATCTCCTATTGCAGTGAAGCTGTTCCAATAATTTTCTTTCCTCGAGAAGGGGCATTATCTTTTGAATGCAAGGAAGTTGGGAATACAAGTGCACCGTACCCAGTAAATGATATGGGAATTTGAATATGGGATGTTTTTTTAATACCGCATTTCAGGTCACAGAAGTTGTTGCTCGAGAGGAGTACAAAGTGACAGGGAACTCAACAAGGAAGTTGTGGCCACTGGAAAAGGAATGCCCTGCATGCCGGGACAGCTCCGATGATGTCCTTGGCTGGGACGAGGAGGCAGTGTACTATTACTTAATTGATTTCTACAGAGCTTTCGTTCACGATGGCGAACCGGTAAGGGAGGATCGACTCTCTGAAGAAATGGAAGCTGTTGAAAAGTCAGTAGGTATGCCATATTGGGCCGCTGGGAGCATCGCCATTGCTTGCTGTGGATTCGGGTTTGCCAAATTCTACCTGCGTGCGCTCACACAGAAATACAAGTACGTATGATTTCACCTTGAATTCACCCTTTTGTTGCCGATCTTCGTCTTAACATGTTCCTTAAGATTACAACTTATTAGAGATTCTAAGACGAACCTGATTGATGTCTTTAATCGAATTTTTAGTTGATGAAACTAGAACCATTCTCAGTTTCAGACTATCACCATGTTTTGACCATGCTACGCTCCTTTTCTTGACTGAATTTGAACTTTGCTTTTGTGGATTCAGGCCTTTACCACAACGCCCTTGAGAGGACAATTTTTATCTATGAATCATGTAGGTAGGTAGCTCCAAGCAGCCAGAGCAGATTTTTGGGTGTGGGGATTGCCATCGTTCGAAAATGTGATGTCATACAGATTTAACTGAGATTCCACCGCTGGCATCATGTTGTGAATTCATACCTTAGCAGGGTTGGCATGTTTTCCAGCTTGATGGTAAGTTATTGATTATTTCGAGGCTCCATGTTGTGCACGCTGTTGCCGCTCATGAGAGCTTCCCTTGGTGACTGAGAGAGTTTAGACGAATGTTTATTAGGATAAAATTTCAAGGTAAACGACTTTCATTTGAGCACATGGAAGACTCAACTTGAAAAATGATGAGTTTTCAATTACCCATGTAGAAAACATGGACACCAAGGTCTTCAATTGAGATGCCTCAAAGCCCCAAAGCTAAAATCMAGGTCCAAGCTTGCAACCAAGGCTTACCATGCTCCATGGTGCTCCCCCTCCCCCCAACTCTTCCTAGCTTTGCAACATCATGGCCAATGAAAAAATAAAACCACGCTTCTTACATGATAATTAATTGAAATCATATTATTTATCTTTGAAATTTTTTGTTGCTAGACTTTCAATTCAATTCTATAAGATATAAAGTTTAATTATAAGATTTGAAATACAATTTTTTTGAATCAAAACGGTAAACTAGTTGTCACAATGCAAGAAACATGTTTTTTTTACGTTAACAAATGTCAAAGCCCATAATTGTAGGTGCCATCATCAAGGCATATGCCATTAACCCTTTTAGGATGTTGGCCAAACGGCATACAAGAGTCATTTTTATGTATTTTGAGGGACATAGTTGTACAATCACTATTTGATAACTTCATAACACATCTTTTTGAATTGGAATTTTTACACAACAAGCGCATACAAGTGCGCCACACACTCCCACAATCTAAAATGGCTTCAAGGGATTTGGGCTCCTATGAGAAATTTGTGAGTGAAGATGGGTGATGGGCCTTGTGTATACCCTGTTTGTTCTCTATCAAACTACAAAAGAAAAGAGGAAACGTTGATGTGACGCATCTGCACCAGTTTTCGGTCAATTATTGACCGACTGGTGGGGCTAGTAAGCTATTGCACGATGGCCACCGCAAGTTGCTCTGTACAGCACAGGACACCAACAAACTCTCCTTGGTGACTGAATTGGAGTAGTCCATTGGTTTCATGACGGTGAGCATGGTGGTGATTGCGCTTGGGAAGAAGGTGCAAGTGTCGTTGAAGCTATCAAAGTTGGACCCAATGTTGGAGACTCGTGAGATGCTATTGATGTGGTGATGAAGCTGGTGTCCAGAGGTGTGAATGTGATGCAGATTTTGAATCCAGTCAGGAAGATCTTGGAGTCCATCACTGGTTCTATGATTGATCGATATCGATTCGTACCGAGATTTTTGATCTCTAGTTCCTGGAGTGCATTCTTGGTTTAGGGTTTGGTTTCTTAGGAAAAACAAGTGGCACAAGACCATTTCTAAATTTGAATGTGATGCTAGCAAACTTGCTGTAATCCTCGAGCGCCATTGCTGCCCTTGCTGCCTAGTCTTGGTACAAATGTCAGGGTAACAAAATGAACCAATGTTGACATTCTGCACTAAATCTGAGGCAATTGTAACATAACAAGCACAAACCAAACTCCTCGTAATTGAAATGGCTTGCAACATGTTTTACTCCTTCCGTATTAACAAGAGCAAGAACCACTACAAATGGTACTTTCCATCAAAAAGCCAACACTTGGACAACAAATAAAAGCAAAAGACAAGTTGACGACCTCTCAACTGAACTACTAACTATAAGCAGCATGCTTGGGGTTCTACTCATTTTCATATCATTCATAAAATGTGCGTATCATTTCTATGGTTGCTAGACACATGAATCATCATTTTCCAATCAAAACTACATACCAAAAAACCTAATCAATCATCTCATTGCAAAACTGGAAGTTTACGATGAAAAAAGCCAATACTTGACCGATGAGTGTCGAATCTAGAAATGTAGTATGTTTCTCAATTGTTCCCAACCAATATCCTCAGCAAAAGGACCTTTTGCATCGAGGTGAAGATGTAAGCATGATTTCAACTGCATCAATCAGAAAAGGGTAAGCTTGTAGACTCAAAAGCCACCCAAGTAGATTTAAACTTTGGTGCCCAAGATATTCAAAAACCTCCACTGACATGGAGCAATTGCCCTCAACACTGCAATCAAAAGCACAACATTAGACGTCATAGGCCACATCCTCTGAGTTGACTCGGTAGATTATCCTCCCAATCTCGTGCATTATGGCAAAGCAGGGCCTATCCAGCCAGGTGCTATGAATTTTTTTGAAGCGGTTGAGGGTGAGCAAACCATGTGCGATGGCTATTATACTAAAGCAGCAATAGAAGAAAGTGTTAACTTTCTTCATTTATTTGGCGAACGGAATGCAATCTATTACTATCTTTTGCACGAAAGGTTGATGGAAAAATCAGAGAGAGAATTTCAGCAGGACGATTATTGTGAAACCTAGATCTCTATACACAGGAGAAGGAAAAAAAAGAAAACACTCACCACCGAAGATGATCATCGCGGTGTTTGCCAATTGCAATTCGAAAGATGATCATCAAGATACCAGTTCGCTTAAAAAAACATCACGTTGGACACGCAAGGCTGTCAACCGCAAATTTCCAGGCTCTCCCAGTCATGGTATCCAAGGCAAGTACGTACACAATCTACAATCCCTCTACGTTGCACAGTACACAGGGCTGCTAATACGCAATACAAACACTTCGGCACCCCAAAGGTGGTGGAGAAAGCATCAGAAAATTATGCAAAAATACTCTAGTGTTCGATAGCATCCGTGCCATCGATATTGTAGTTCAGTATTTTTAGCAATACGTTCATTATTTGGGTGAATTTAAGGTTTCCAGGATTTTCGTAGGCTAGGAGAGGTCTCCGCATCATTTAAGGGTTAACCTCCAAAGGACCAAACTTTTGTTTTCTATGCTCAATATACAAACGACATCACATACAAACAACAAGCAAACACAAACATCTATATCTTCTTGCACCAAAGAGATCAACTCTATTGAAAAACAAACAGAATACAAAACGTCACACTTCCAAGAAGGTGAACAGTACTTTAAGCAATCAACTAGTCTGAAGTTTGGATGAATGTTCTAGTTCTATTTCTGTCCACTATTCATCTAGTACAAAACTCCCACTGAATAGTAGGGCAGAATTGAACCAATTGCTTTTGGTCACAAAATCTCCCACTCAAATGGTTAAATTTCCGTGCCAATCAATCACTTGTGAAACGTTGAGTAACTGACGCAGAGCCTTGAAACGTTCGGCTGGAAGAGCCTTTGTGAAAATGTCAGAAACATTAGTTGCCGAAGGACAATACTGAAGTTGAATCTGCTGATCTTCAACCAATTCATGAGTATAATGGAATCGTAAATCAACGTGCTTGTTTTTCCCTGGATCATCAGGATCGAAGGCAAGTCTGATACATGCTTGATTGTCACAATGAATGATAGTTGCATGCTGTTGTCTATGTCCCATCTGCTCCATGAGACGTCTGAGCCACACAACTTGTTTCGCACAATCATACAAAGCAATATATTCGGCGTAACACATGCTTGTAGCCAAAATATCTTGACGATGAGAGCCCCACATGATCGGTCCGTTGTTTAGAAACACCACATATCCACTGCGACTGTGTCGATCTTTCTTATCATTAGCAAAATGAAAGCTCTAGTTAGATTTCTCCAAATGATATTTTATCTTAATCATCTCTTATTCAAAATTTGACCTTCTATTTGAGGTTATCTAACTCAAAGTTCAAACTTATTTGTCTTTATCTAGAAGTTGTCTAATTCTAGTGYACTAATCATCCAAGTGGAGTTGTTCAATTGCACCGCATAAATCCATTGTTTGAAGTTATCTATCTCCAATCATTCTATTGTACTTGTCATCCAACTAGAGCTGTCATTCCAATGCACAAATTCACCATCTCCAGATATCTATCTCCAAGCAATCTCTCCTTATTGACTAGTGCACATTTCATCATGAATTAGCTTGTGATCATCCATCATTGCATTCATCTACAAACAATCATGACACAATTATCATAAATTCTTTCATCTTTTAGTACATCCATCCATCAAAGATTGTGACAAGGGTCATGACATATAGCTTTGATATAATTATTTAAAAGGCAAGAAATTTAAGCCAATATGTAATCATTAGTACACTATCATAATTAGAAATTTTGCAACACTTGAAAATATTGAAAACTTGAAGACAATTATTCAATGATTGTAAAAATCTTATAACTTCCATTCAATATCCAAAAATATTGATTTCTTTCCTTCATTTTTTAAATTTTTTTCAAAATGAATATGAGTATGGTTCATCCTATAGTTCTGGATTATTTATTCAAATTTAATATCTTGAAATTAAACAATAGAAACTTGATTGACATAACACTCAAAAAAGCATATATATGAGGGATTTATTACAATGTTTGTAATTGCCATCATTAAAATAATGAAGTTCCTTCTTTTTTCTTTGAAAAATTGTAATTAAAGAATATTTATTTGATTTAGGAAATTAAATTTGAAGTCTTTATGAAGTAACTAGAAGTCATGTACTTGAATTAAAAAAAATCTACATATAGAAGTGTCATTAGCAACCTTCTTCATTCTTTTGTTCATTTTATATTAAACTTGAAATTGAAGACCAAACTAAAAAATTGAAATAAAGAAACAAYATAAAATCTTGAAYGTTTGAAATGGATTAGACTTGCAAAAGTCCTTGGTTTTATATAGAAGGAATCTAAGTAAGGTATGCTACTAAAATTTTAAGGAAAAACATACAACATAAATAGCTATTTATTAGTTCATCAATTTAATTATTGTTTATCATTGATAACTATGACTTGAGTTTGTTGTAAGTTGATTTTCTTCTTATAATTTATCTTTACTACCACACATGTTGTTACAATGGTAACTTCTTAGAGATTGATTATGATATTGAGTGAAATTTTTGTGTTTGACAACTTGTAGACTCGTAGTTTGGTTTCCCATCCATGCCATCAAAATAGAAACAATTTTCCTTCTATGATTCTCTACAAGGGTTCTTTCTACTATCTWAAACAAATAGTAGGGTGAGCACATCTTTTCTACATAAAGATTTATTTATRTAAGTTTTCAAAAGTGCTGTAAATTTCAAAGATCCTTTTTTCTCACTTGTAATTTTCTTGAAAAGATAATTTCTCAAAAAATTTAAGGAAAATTTTGCCTAAGCCTTTCCAAGTGTTTTTTTCCTATGAAAAAAGTGCAAAAGCTTATAGTTATCCCTATTAAAGAAAATTGTTACTTTTTTCAAAATCTAACTATATAAATGTTTTAAAAGCTTGTTTAATCTTTTTTCTCACTTGGAATTGGAGGTGACATAAACAACTAAAAATTGTGTTGTCACACCAATATGCACATCTAAAAACCTAAAGCTCAAATGAAAAGCTATCAAACTCATTACACAGTCTACCTTGCAATTGTTGAAATGGATTTATTTTAATTACTAGGAATCACAAGTAACTCCAAGCCAACAGTTACATCATTAAGTTTTGAATGGTGAAAATCATGAAAATACTTTGTACTTTTCATTGTGACCATTTTCATAGSCAAAGCATAAGTACATTCTTTTAGATCTCAAATCAAGTGAAATTGGCAAGCTTTGCTCAAAGTTGGGAAATCAAGTAGAATTGGAAAGCTTTATTCTCCTATTAAAGAAACATCTAGGCCTTGGCATTAGATCTTTTTTAAAGTCTCTTAAAGACCATTTCAAGCCTGATCCTCTTGCTATGAATAGGTTGTATGTTGTCATAATATTATACATTAAAAGAATGGCTTCCAAAACATCAATACATCTTGGATCAATTTGAAAATTTTACCACACAAACTTAAGGAGAGAGCGCAAATTTGCCAACAAGTTTTTATTAAATTTAGACATCTATGTTGAAGGTACAACACTTTGAATGGGACTTCTAGACTATGTGAGGACACTTTTGGTACCTTTAGGTGGTGAGGGGTTATTCTTTCTGGAAAGACACAAGGGGCCTTGTGAAAACCATGGAAATATTTGGTATTAACCCCTAAAAAACCAAGTGTCTGTTCAACGTACGCAATAAATCTTGGGTGCATTCATATGAAGTCATTTTTGATCGGATGCTCATGAAATTTGGACACAGTGTCTAACTATGTACCCCTACTTGAAAATCTAAATTTTTTTCTGATTGGTTGTCTGGATCCAAAGGTATGTTGCCTTGAACTTTGCAGGCAGCTTGGACAGCTTTAGGCAACATGTGCAAAATTCTTCCTATGATTTTGAAATTTGGTGGGTATATAGCATACATGGTACAAGATGCAAATGTAAAAAAAAAAATAACCATGTGTAGTGTAAAAATCTCATTCTAGAAAAAGTAAAAGTTTCTAGGCCCAGTCAGGTAAGGTTGGAAAAAATCTTTTTCACTAAATTCAAACGTTATAATCTTTCAATTTGTGCGATTAAAGTTTTTGAAATTTTTCCAACACATTTCCAAAGAATTTTAGTGCAGATTTGTATGGTTAAATTTTTTTTTTAAACTTTTCTTTATTATTTTTTTCTTGTTGTCCTAAAAAGCGGCAATTTTTGACAATTTTTGCCCAAAATATGCCTCGGTCCTTCATGARTTAAAAAGAACTCATTTGTAGTCAAAGTATTATAGAAGATCTTCACTTTAMAACCCTACTTCCAWTGATGAATAGTTGAATTTTTGTCCTACATAGGAGAATACCTTGTTATTCATTGACCACTAAACGTCCACACTATCTTTTCTCGAATTAACCCTCTAAAGACACAACCTTCCATGACTAAGGTAGTCACCAAAATTCTTAGATTCTTATACCRATAGGTCCATTATCTTTTTCTGTAGTTAACAGTGAAGTCATCCATCGAACCACTTTGGTCTGGTGCTCCATTGTGTCCTTTCTGGGTTAAGGATTAACCCAAAGTATGAGACCTATCATCAAGAGATACTTTGCCAAAATGTTGGTCTAATTTATAGACCAACAATAGATACATTCTTCATTTCTATAGAAATTTTGGAATGTCTTCCATGTGACACTTTTGTGCCTCTGAACTCTGAAGCATTTCTGAGATGACTTTCAAAATGATTTTCTGGCCATCTTGCTCGTACAGTAGTAATAGCAAAGGCAAGGTACCAATGTGATGGTCAAAGCTAGAATTGAAATTTCTCTTGAAGGACTGAACAAAATCGCTTGCGGCAACTGAAACCCTGTTCACACTGGTGGACCAGTTATGGAGATCCGGAGTGAGCAACCGTGGTATCTAGGGTTTGGGCAGGCAGTTGAATCCAACGCTGCCCGCTGCTGGTTATATGAACTGAAGGGTTTGGTTTGGGGTTGGCAGACGCCAAGCCTTCCTTCGCAGAGTTCGTTGGAGCTCGCTTCCTGGAGCCGGGGAGAGAGCCGACGATCATCGCCACAATTGGCTGATTGCAAAAAACAGATAGCTCAGGCCCGAGCGACGAAAGAAGGAAGGGTGACGCCATGGGGAAGAAGAAGAAGAAAGCGCCCAAGGTGTGGTGCTTCTACTGCGAGCGCGAATTCGAGGACGAGAAGATCTTGATCCAGCACCAGAAAGCCAAGCACTTCAAGTGCTACGTGTGCCACAAGAAGCTCTCGTCCGCCAGCGGCATGCTCATCCACGTGCTGCAAGTGCACAAAGAGTCCGTCTCCAAGTGCGCTCGACACCCTCTCAGCCACTCGGAATTGCGTTTCATTAGTAGTTTTGGTCAGGGACATTTGGCCCGCTGCCTTGTCGTTCCTTTTCTGATTGGCGGTCGATCGAAATCATTTTATCTCACGAACTCGCGGGGGCGAGTTCTTGGAATTAGATTGCATAACAATGTCGTGTGGCACTCAACCCTAATTAGGAGAGAACKTCGTGCACTTGTCTTGAGTTGAGAATTCGGCCATTTTGAGCGTGATTGTTAGCCTATGATACTGAGATTACGGAACGACTGATTGGAGAATTCGAGAGTTTCCAACGTGCCGAGCTTGGAACTTGACGAAGTGTCTCTCATCTTGCAGTGTTCGTTGTTCGTTCTAGTTCGCTCCCTTCATGTGTTGTTAGGGAGGCTCCTCACAAGCAGCTCAGCTACTTTTTATGCCGTGGTTAAGAGCAGCGGGGAAGGGGATGTGATGATCTTAGGGCTAAAATGTATCCGCAGCCGCAGTGCGCTCTTGCGGTTGCACGACTTMTTCTTTTTGTCTTTCGGTCCTGCTCGATTTGAATACAGTTCTGGCTTTTTACGCAATTGTGTGCACTATAGGTGTGGTATTGATGTGRTGTTTTCTTGTCGAACCTGACCTAYCCTTGGGTGATGTGTAGGATACCTAATGCGAAGCCGGAAAGGGAATCCATGACCGATTTGGAAATATATGGGATGGAGGGAATACCAGCTGACATCCTTGCAGCTCATGATGGGGATAACGACGGTACGTCTTTCAACCGATCCACTCTTGTTGGCATGGTGTTGGGGTTAAGTAGTTGCTTTGGAATGTTGATATTGTAGTATGCTAATAACATGACCGGCAAGTGTTGAAAAGATTCCTGAGATCTTGCCACCTTGTCTTTATTTTAGTAAGATACCCGACCTTTCGTTGGCTGGACTTGTCGTTAGGTCGTGTGCACTCCTCCAATGCAGCGCTCCTSTATTTAGATCAGCTTCCTGTTTCTACGATTGCAACTCTGTGTTAATGTTCATGTATTACGGTAGTGGTCTGTGAGGGAATAGAAGCATTCGTTACTGGTTTCCGGACCATTTGCCGTGTCTACTGTTTCCTAGTTTGGCCGATTCCTAACCACCCCTCGTGGCCGGCGAGTTGGGAAGTTGTGCTTACGACGTATCAGAGATGTTCACATTACATTGCTAGCTCTTGGTTTGGGATGGTCTTTGTGCATCGTCGATTCAGAATTCGGTGAGGTTTGAGTGATGAATGTCGAATTGTTGCTTGCAACCGGATGGCATTGCTTGGCACTGTGCTACGTTGGGACGGTGCATTGGAGAGTGTGTTAGTGCAAAGGTTGCAAATGGTAGTAAGTAGTTGTGTTGTAGTCAGTTTGTTTCAAGAGAGTTCGTTGTTAATGTCGATTGGGAGATTCGGCTCACGCAGAGGATGAAAACCCATCAAAGGTTGCGAAGGTGGAGGTCCCTCCCTCTTTACCCTATGTGGGAGGGGGTATGATGGCACCGAATGCTCTTGGTATGGCCCCACAGCCAATGTATACTGCAATGCAGCCTATGTAAGTTATTCTTCGAACCCTTACGATGCGTTKCTTGTCTGTTTTTCCAGGTGTCAATGGATGCATGCTTACACGCAAGGTGCGTAGGTCATTCTTTGTCGAGTCTAGGTCTAGATAGGCTACATTTCTTGCGTTCACCGAGTCTGAGKTTTGGTGACAGTGGGCAGATTTTTGTTGGAAAGTAAATGATTATACYGTTGTCAAAGATGGGAGCATCGGTTCGATTTTATGATTTGTTGTGGTGCWATAGGTTCTGCTTGGTCAGCCTTGTGTGCAACGGGCTGCAAGAATATTTGTTATGGCTTGCAACTTGGTGTGGGTCTTTAGCTAGATTAGTCGTTGAAACGGTGTGATATGAATGGTTCAACGAGATGTGTCGCTGGGGTGTTTTCTGACTGGTTGTCTACTTGCAGGTACCGGGCATCGCCAGGTTCGGTTGCACGACCACCTCCGAATTGGCAGCCGCAACCTCCACCMCCTCAAGGGTGGAATGGTCCGACGCCTGGACAAGCAGGTCCACCTCGGATGGGCCAGCCTCCGCAGCCTCTTTTTCCTATACAGGGCCAACGACCTCCCCCTCCGCTGGGTCCTTCTCAGCCTCCTTCCCAACCTCTATTTCCTATTCGTCCCCCACTGCCTCCAGGTTCAGCAACCCCTCCGCCTCGACCGTTGTTTCCTGTAGGTCAGCCCACAAACGGGCCTCCTCCTCCTCCTCCACCATACAGCTCGGCTGGGCCACTTGCGAAGCCACCTCCGCCTAGTGGTGGCGGCAATCAATCAAGCTTGAGTGGAAGTCCTGGCATGGCACCTCCATTTCCACCAGGTGGAGGTTCCCCTGCGATGAGCAACAGYGTGGTTGTGAACTCACGGCTGCCTCCTCCGTTATCCAATGGAGGTGAGATTGATGACGTTTCTTGCTGTGTGCTTCCCGTTTATTTTTATTACCCGTGACTAATGTCTTGAGTGTGTTGGAGACTTAGTGTGATGAGAATACATCTGTGGAATGGATCATGGTTATGGAGGAAAGGATTTGTTGCTTATTGTAGAGTGTACTTCTTGTGGACGGAGCCAGTGTGGCATAAAGTTTAGGTGAATAGTCTTAGTACTGGAATTTCGTACTCTGTATCATTGTGCTGTATTATAYGTGTTGACACGTTTTGGCAATGACGTGCAGGTATGAGCGGGCCACCTCCCCCACCGCCGAGTAGTCACATGTACTCGTCGGGGCCCAACACCGGTGGGCCATCGATAGGACCCCCACCTGTTATTTCAAACAGGCCACCAGGGCCTGCTGGGGTTACGAACGAGGTTTATCTAGTTTGGGACGACGAGTTTTTGTCCATGGTAAGTTTTGTTCGWTTCCTGATGCCAGTTGGAACGGTGGAGTATTGTTGACGACGCTCTGTTGTTTAGTTGTCTGGGTTTTTTTTCTRCATAAATGTTCTKCCCTCTATGACATGGTTTCCTTGAGTTTTTTTYGTTTAGGAGTTGATTTGTGCATTCTTAATCGGAATTTTGAGGTCCTCATAGTATGATGGCACTGTGAATCTGTTGCAGGAGGAGCGGAGGGTATCTTTGCGGAAGTATCAGGCTCACGACGAGACGATGCAAGTAAGCGAAAGGTCATAATGTGATGATGTGCTCAGGATCGGGGATTGCTTGATCGCGTGCAGTGTCGTCTCGTATWAATTTACGGTGGAGCTGGAGCTGTACTTCTAACATGTTTGTTTTCTGTGTACAGATGAGTTCTGTTGATGATGCAATTGATAGGAGAATCTTAGAAGGCAGGTTGGCAGGGCGAATGAGTTTTCATGTGTAAGCTTTTGCTTGTAAACGATCATTCACACTTGGAGGCTGGAGAAGAGTTATTTGGTGCTGAGAGATGGCCAAGTAGAGTTTTCATGTGATGAGGCCAGCCGTTATTCTTGGTCTGACGAAAGCAACGATATGCCACTGGAGCTTGCGCTGCCCTGTCCAGCTGCTGGTGATTTCTGCACCAGCGTATTGAATCGACGGTGTATTTTATTTTGGGGATAGACTTAGTTGCGAGGCGATGAATCTGGTTGTATGGTTGCTGAGCATGGACGCTGTTTGTMAGGCTAATGTATGACTATTCATTTAAGACATTCTGTATTTTTGGCAATGTTGGGAGTTTGACTTACTGCAATTTTGCTGGTATAGTCTCTGTTTGTTTATTGCTAAAAATACCTTGTACTGTACAGTACCATTCAATAAGTCTTGCAACCCCAGAATGAAGTCCTTCAAACTTTTCCTTTGTAACTCAATTTTAAGAATATTCTATCAAAACTATCGTATTAATCTATTGCTTTATGGAATCTTAGACAACATGTGAAATTTCAATGTCCAAAAATAGGAACTCCATTTTTGATGAATTATTTTATTTGTTTTTCACGGGTTTCCATAATAATTAATTGAAAAATATTTGTGGTGGTTTTTTAAAATTTGATTGCACATTTAATTAAGAAACATCATTGTCCACATCCTTCATGTTACAAAAACTCACACTATGTAAGTAAAATTCTTTTCTATTTGGCTTTAATGTGTTTTGCAATCTTCTTTCATACACATTGAAGGCAAAAGTCATGATCTAAAAAAAAATCAACAAAACAATATCAAATAGAGTATCATTGGAAAGCTATAGCATTGTAGAAGCCTAATTTGAGATAAATTTTACATTTTGTCTTACTCACGAGCAACTCTTTTGCAATAAAGTGGTACATCCACTTCCATCATGTTCCACCACCTTGAGTTGCTATTAGAGTTGGCATTTGGTTTGGCCTTGTAGAAATTGACCTTTAGATACTTTCTTGAGGTATATCCTCCCATGCCAAATTCACTAGTGTTCACATTTGGTCTTTGCTATGGATCTACAACTTCTTTGCACTTGATCTTTGACTTACTTCCATATGTTTTCTATGGGATTGAGGTCAAAAGAATGTGGTGGCCATTCAATGAGATTTACACTATATYGTAGTGCAAAGTTAACTAACACTACTTAAAATTTCACAAAGTTTGCTTATAGAACTYCTAGCAATATCACATACACAATATTATAGACAAAWATCAATTTTGCTCTCAAAACTTCTAGGCTATGTCTACAAGCAACAATCACTAGAAGSATGTCTATATAATGTTGGTCCTCTCAACTCCAAAGCTGGTTGAATTCACTACTTGTGATCTTGTAATATGAGATTATTCAAGTGAAGCATTGTGCCTTTAAACTAAACTTATTGTTTCCAAACCCAACCACATATCACAAGAGAAATATTTTTAAAAAGTGGAATGAGTCCCAACAAAGTACATGACTCACCGTGTCCAAGGCCAAAAATCTCAATCAAATATCTAAATTTACTTGCCACAATTGTATTTTGTAATTAGAGTGTTTGCATCAAAATTGAGATGGGGTTGTAAGACTTATTGAAGGCCACTGTACAATGAAGTTCTTGTTGCCATTTATATTTGGGTACTTCTTGAAGTTGTCTCCTGCTTTGGTAAGTCACTTGGGGCTCCTCAATTCCCCCGCTAAATGCGCATTCAGAAGTCCAATTGGAAGTGTTGTAACTTTTGCATCTGATGTCCAAATTCAATAAAACTCATTGGGAAATCTGTGCTCTCTTCTAGTTTGTGGTAAAGATTTTAGATCAAACCAAGATGTCTTCATTTTGTGGAAGCCATTCAAAGTTCATAGGTTCAATTTGAGCTCACTAAACTTCATTTTGATGGTTGTGACTTATAGGGCTTTACCTCCTTCATCTAATTTCAATACAATTTGTTGGGTTGTATTCCCCTTGAAGTCTAGTTACTGATATTGTGGTAAAATTTTCATGTCAATTCAAGTTGTTTTGAATATTTGAGAGTAATTCAAAGTTCAAAATCTAGACATTTGTGGATTACGGTGAACTTCGGTAGCTTGTTTCTTCATATAGTGTACTTTTCCAATCATTTGTTTGGAGGAAAGTTGTGCATACCAATCCAGTTTGCGACTTTGCGTGGTTAAAATTTCACATTGATCCAAGAAGTTATGAGTAATTGAGAATTATTTTAGGAGGTTCAACCACAAATGTGTTTTTTGCAACTCTTTTTGCTCTTATTTACATTTCAAAGCCATTTTGAAAACATAATGAGTCAATTGAATGATATTTTCTTTCACCAAATGAATTTGATTATATGCTAGTTTTGAAGCAATTTATAGTTTTAAGTTTTTTCATTCGAGTAGGTTTAGATATTGAATTTCACCTCCAAATGTGTTGCTAGAAAAATTTCAACATCCTTTTGAACACCACTAAAACATTATAATCTTGCAATCTATGTGGCCAAATGATTCCAAATTTGATTCACATTGTCTYCATGTACAATGCAAGATTGTATAGTTGAAATCTCTATACAATAGTGACATTTAGACCTATAACACTTCAAAAGCAATGATGTTTTTGAATCCAAAAAGGCATGTCCAAWAACCACATGAAAGTAAAGGAGAAGCATAATGTTAGTCCTTAAAGTTCTTCCATGTTTAGACATTAGAGGAGATTTGAGGGCATGGGAGGGTTGTTTTAGGGTTGTTCCTCTTCATGTTCCCCTTGCTTTCTAAGAACTACAGACAAGCCATTGCCGCCAAAATTCTGAATTTAAGAAAAAAAAAGAAATTTGTTTTATTTTTATTTTTTTAAATTAAAGAAAAAAGCTAAAAAGAAGATTTTAATAAATGATTTGAAAATATTAATAAATTCATTGATTAATATTATCWGACATGGCAATGCCTTGACTGCTGATGTGGCATAGTTTTCATAGTCCGTGAACTCATATTCTTCTAATGCCCTCAAATCCCTTCTAATCTGTCCCAAATTACTTTAAAATAATAGTCTCCAAAGCAAGACTAAAATCTTCATTCACATTGTTTTTTAGCAAATCTAGAAACCATACCAATCACAAGACAATGATGGTTGGATTTCAAAAGGAGGTATTTTCAACTCTTCCCAAATGATTAGATATCATCTTTCATATTTTTTATACAAAATGTGTGGATCCTACTAGTTGCAACTCTCCATAATGTGTTGAAGAAATAAGTTGGAAATCCATATAATAAATTTCAACAAAAAATATGTCATTCATGCGTGAAAAAAAAAAGATTATGTAAAAAATAGAGAATTTTTTAATATACAAAGTTGTTACAAATTTAGTAACAAAAATGAAAAATGCCAATTCCAATGGTTGTAATGTTGTAGTAAACAATCAAAATCCTATGATTTTATTTTATTTTTTTAAAATTTGAAAATTGAGTTTAATAAAGGACTTCAAAGTTCTCATTCAAAATAGAAAATCCACTTTTGAGCATTCCAATCTCATTTTGAACATTCCCATTTCAGCATATGTACAAAGTATAGCCTAATCAAACATCTTTCATCAATCTTGTCAATGGTAGCATTTTCTCAAAAATTGTACAATTTCATTGATCTTTTTTTCTTAGGAAAGCCACATAAGTCTACTATCATTTCAGTGATTGCAATCATCAAAGCTATTCCCCACAAATGAGGAATTATGCTTCATACAAGAGCTAGTCAACAAAACAAGAGCTAGGCTCAAACACCCCGAGTCCTTTAGGGGTTAATAAAAAAAAAATAATCCAAAACTTTCCATGAATATGTAAATCTAGAAAATCAATTTCAAATTTTTATTTCTTAAAAAAGTGATTTTTCTTAACTGCCTCCATTGCCAAGGCTCCAAAAGAAACTAGATATCATACAATAATTAACCATGCCTACATTGCCAAGGCTCCAAAAGACACTAGATATCATACAATAATTAACCATGTAGGCAAAAGTTATGAAATTATTGCACAATACAACTACCTCTCAACCATATGTTGTGTGGAAATTTCAAAGAAAAAAATGAAAATTCTGTTTGTAAATAGATGATCAAAAGCGCTATGTTGCCTAAAGAGGATAAATGGTCCTTTACGGGTTAAAGAACATGATAAAAGAACATGACAGGCAACCAATACAGACGTGCAGATGCCATTYGGAACAATTTTATCCAATTCTTTAGGTCTTACAAACACACTAGAGAATAATATTAAAAGGCTTACAGATTGAGCTCTCTGTAATTCAAGCGCTTCTGCTAAAAAGCACACAAAATGATCGAACCAGAAGAGTTCATAGTGATACATAAATGTTGTCCAGAAAACATTGACACTATCTATTATAATCTGATCAGTGCATTCAAGGGACAAACTTTCAACTCATGTAGTTAATGCATGACAGAATACCTTATGTGGGAGTTCAGCGAGCACCCGAGATTTGAGGGCATTGTTGTAACATGCTCATATGTTACCCAATTCGGTAACTCATCGCTGCCAACAGTTGTTYTTTTAACGCTCCAAACCACATCACCTATTCCAAACCTGTTGTACTAATATTCCATAAAAACTGTCGATAGCAGGGTCAAGATGGAAGACATCAATGTTGTTCTCGACTAGGAGAAAACAAAGTAGAAAGGAAAATAGTAGATTAACACAAAACTCCACACATGGGAATCTTAGCATCCCTATAATAAACTGTACACTTTTTTAAACTGCATAACATATAGGCGGTTGGGCTCTTAGATGTATGCGTTCAATTTTCAGTTCATCTGAGCGTCATGACCAATTGCCCACTGATCATGGGCTTGCCCACGCTTCTTTTAGCAATTGAAATCGTGAGGCTCCCAAACCTTCATTCTTTTTCTTCTTCCCACTTCCATTTTCTGCACCATACCTGGGTTTGTCCTGCAACAAAGATAGGGGGTTCTCGTATTCCTCCAACTCATCATCACTTGTGTAACCTTTTCGCAAGGCTGAAGAAGGACTTCTTCCCCACTGAGTAGAGCTTGCAGGTTCTCCGATCCATARCTTCACAAAACTCGTGGGTGGTGGCGAATACACCACCGAAGGTACACAAGCCATGGCGATATCATCTGGGCTRATATCATCCTCTCCAAACTTCCTTCGCTCGTTTGCTACCTGGCAAACCAAATGCAGATCASAAACTACAGAGCGAGACTGGACGCAAGAATATTAACTGAACCCAGTCTCTCAATTGATCATTTCAAATATTCCATTTCTGCAAACGTACTGTTTCAAGGTACTCCTAGTCAGATTCATGCTTACATTTTAGTTGTCACCATTACAAACAGAACCTGAATGTCAAATGTGACACCAATTACACTAACTACTGCTCCATAAACATGAGACTCTACATACCTCGGTAGCCAGGGCGTTCAGAAGGCCTGGCGAAATGGGATCCGGGGAGAAGACATCCGGACCAAAGTTGGCCAACACTCGTCGTATTAGTGGTAAGTTGAGTCCTGGACAAACCTGTCATAAAATTGTACAAATCCTGAATAACGTTGTACAAATTCTGTTGCACTATCAAGTTCAAACCGTACCGATCATGCAATGGTCGTTTTCGTCCATCTAAACTTTGCAAGACTTTTGTCTTACGAAAAGTCTAAATTAAGACCCTTTCGATCATATATTAGAGCTTTCAAACCCTACAACGAAAAATAAAAGAGGCGTCATGGAGTGAATGGAGGGTAACATTGGGGAAATGCCTGGTGAGACATTCACTACAGAAATAACACGAGGTGTACCTCTTTCCGGATCTCAGCATCAAGGAGGATATCCTTGGGAAGCATGAGCAAGTCTCCTGTAGCTTTAAGCAGATTGAATTGCACAGGTTCTTCATCGTCAGCATCATCGGGTAGAGACGATTTGAATTCAGCTGGCACGCGGTCTTTGCAGCTGACAAGAGCAGACAACCACGTTGACCAGTTTACTACCTGTTCAAGRAAGCAGTTTAAAAGCTTTGTTAGATAGCCATATCGACCAGTTTACTAAACAGAGYCCATTTTCGAGGCCTCCACGAATCCTAAAATCTTCTGGAAAAGTACTGTTACGTAGARCACATACCACATTCTTCAAATGGGATCCAGCTCCAAAAGTAAGGCTCCCAATAGGAATTGGAAGAACTGAAAGATCAGTTATTGGATCAGATAAAGGATCAGTAGGAGCATCATCTTCTGGATCACGCAGTATTCCATTGAACATGGCTACATCGAGTCGAACAACACATTCTTCAATAACCTGCAGAAGAGTACTTCCTGAATTCAGCTTRKAARGTTTCGAGTATGTGAAATTAATACCAGAACACAGAAATCGAAAGCACTAGGGTGTCGAATTTCCTGGTTAAAAATAAGCAAGGTAMCCCCCAATAAGGGTCACAAAGAAATGCACTGAAACTCCAGTCCGGCTAGGCAAATCCAAAATTTCCGATGCTCGCCACAGAGTACCCCCAAACTTACCATTCTGTTTAATGCTGGCAAACAGCCACATTCTAACCCCTCCCCTTGAAGAGGACAAAGTCTCTTAACTGCATCTGTAAATGCCCTCTTCCAGATTTCCACGGAGATGTTACCTTGCCGGGTATCACCTAACTTGCGGGTATTGTAATTCACTTTATCCTTTGCAAAATCTCTTGAATCACCTGAAAATTTGCTCAAGTCACCGTTCAGATCTGCAGAGCTGCCCTTTGCATTCGTGGTTGCAGAKCCCCCAAGTTGCATTCGTGGAGTCATTGCCTGTGTACATAACCAAGCACAAATGAATCTGAAAGGAGGAGCATGTTGCTGGTCGTCCACAGAAAATTTGTAGTTAAAGGTTGCCTTCWCCATTCAGCACCCAAATTGACCTTGGAAACATAGAGGCGGGTTTTTCCGACGACAGGTGTATATTGCATACCTGCCACCACACGGATTCCAGCACGCGTGCATGAAGCCACGACTCTATTCTGAAGAGTGTTGTCACAAACATCCCAATCGTTCGCCAGTCTTTGTTTGCAACAGGTGAACTTAACAGGGAACTGAGGTCACTCTTTGACTTCCGTAGTTGCTGGGACCGAAAGGCCCTAGCTTGAAAGTCATTACCGAGGGAAGAATCAGCATCTACCTCTACACCAGAAGACCCTACATCACTATCCTCACAAGAATGGCTTACGGACTCTCGCAGAACAACCACATTCGACCACCAGTATGTCAATCTGCGCAGAAAAACAAAGACCTACAGTGAGAAAGAAAACTCCACTGTATCGTCTGCAAACATCGGGTACAGAAAAGATGAGAGAGGGAGCAAGACCTTGGAACATCGCTCCCGCAAGCCCGAGAAACCAGCACAAGCCCGGACACAATATTCTTAGCAATCGCTGCTCTCCTATCGGGACTCCAGTTCTTGAACGCATACTTGTAAAACCTTGTAAGGCGCCGTGCAGGAGTGTGAACCTTATGCGCCGAGCTCCCATGCTCAGCTGCGACCGAATACAATGCAACCTCGATCAATGCAGCGTCCCGCAATTCCTCTTCCATTCTTGCCAACTGCTGTTCTAGTTGCAGAATTCTCTCCTCTCCTTTCTCTGCTTTCGACAGAGCTTTAGCTTCGGCTGCAGCTCTCCTCCACTGGTCAACTGTTTTTTTCTCCACGGTCGCAAGCTTGGCCCTAGCCTCGTTCAAAACGCTTCTAGAATCTACTGCTATTTCAGGACTGGMCTCCACATCCCTTGAGCCAAAAGATAGTTGATGCGTTAAGCTAGCCGCGGAGGTAGAAACTCTCCTCCCTAGAACAGGAGGAGACGGGATTCCATTAGTTGTAGCAACGAAATTTTCCACGGCCGGCCGGGAGGGCACCACAGTAAGACCGGCCCTGCTTCCATTGCCACCTTTTGATTTCGAGGCCTTCCTCCACGCATAAGCAGCTGCAGCTGCAGTTGCAGCAGATCTTATGGAGGATTTGTCACTACTGTGAGCAGTGGAATGACCAAGTAGGTGTAATCCTTGCGCTTTCTCCGACAATCTCGAAGAATCACTCATTGTCGCTCAATCAAGTGCTGTCCTGGAAGCGTAACAGGATCAAAACAGCTTAGCAAGCTATGAACCAGTACTTCACCTAAACAAAACAAATCGCTCGCATTGAAACAACTTTCAACAATTTCACCTCGATCATGAAAGAAACTTGAMCTCGATGTTGCAACTTGCAGAAACACAAGTCAATCAACTTTCTAATGGCTGGCTTTGAWACAATATCTTACCGCCTCCCCAAGATAGAGTTTAGATGGAGAAATTGGCTAATCTTTACGAATCACTTCGTCTAAAACCTCATGTACGGAATCAAAATGAAGGTACAAGTTGCGAAAAAAAGGAAGCATAAACGTATGCAATGATAGCCAATAATAGAGCAATGGAGACCTCTCAAGTAATCACCGCCCAATTGAGATTTTATGTAATCAAAACAGTCTAGCATGCTTCAATTGAACAGGTACATTTTATTTTGAAGTAATTTAAAATTGCTCTCACAACGAAATCATCCTCCAAAACATTAACCTCAATCGAGAAAAATTCGATGCTTTATATTGTAGGAAAAAAAGCAAATCAAATAAAAAAATGGCTGACCACAATGATATTTCGAGTCACCAAACAATGCTAAAAGAAAGAGTTTAGATGAAGAACTCGTTACTAAACCCTACTAAATCGTTACATTACAAAATTAGTTAATCGTTACTTGCTCTAAAAACTCACACAAGGAAACAAAAAGGTACATGATGCAACAAATGAAAAAATGCCACAGCAGCCAAACAAAACTCGTAAAATGGAGGGCCTCTCGGGATATCACCGCCAATTGAAACTCTCTGAGATTGTCCTTGTACAAAACAAGAAAATGTCTTAAAYTCCGATTAGAAAGATGTCTGTCACTAGGTGGTATTGAGGATGGCATTAATGACTGCCTGCAATAACACCTCGCTGTCTCCGGAAGAGAAAGTGTAGATGGAGAATTAGCTAATCATTACTAATCACTCGCTCTTAAACCTAACACACAGAAATTAAAGCAAACGGTACAAGACTCAACGACAGAGAATGAATGAATGCCCAAAAAAGCACAAAACGAAACTCCTCGAGAGATCACGGCCAATTAAACCTCTCCATGATTGTTCATGCGAGCCATGTTTAGAACGACAGAATATCTTTCAATTGAGACGTCGAGAAGTCTTTCACTAGGCGGTGGATCATGTTAAGAATGCCGAGATCAGGAATGACAGAGAGAGAAACAGAGAGACAGAGTACAAGAAGGTTTCAGAACTTACGGAGCGTGAGGAGCAGCACATTGGCAGCGAAAATCTCGGCGGGAGGCCGAATGAGATCGAAGGCAGGGCGTCGAGGACAAGAAAGATCGAGGGAATGCTGCTGCAGCTGCTCTTCGTGGAATGGAAGCAATGTGGAACGGGAGAAGGCACAGAAAAGCTTGCAATGTGAGATGCGGCAAGTAACGAGCGATCAGGCCAGGTGGTGCGGGCGAGAGAAGGGGGAGCGGCAGGTTTGGCAGAAAAAACAGAGAGARCGGAGAAGGAGCAGCAGCTGCGAGGGTAGGCAAGCAATGCGGGAACCCCAGAGAGCGAGACAGAGAGAGACTGAGAAAGGTAGGCCAGCAGGCAGCGGAGGGAAACAGCGCAGCCCCGAAAGAGACACATTTCATCCCTTTTCCCAATGAAATCAAGTGTCTAGAACATTCATCCATCGACAGGGTTTTCAGTTAAAGTAAATTCTTTCAAGAATTCTTATAAACTGGAATTCAGTCTCTTGGCTGGGTTGAACTGGCCGGGGTGAACCCTAGCCCCCTCGCTCGGCCATTCGGTAAAACCCCGAATTTTTTTATTTTCCACGCATGATAGAATTTGCAAGTATTGAATTCATATTTACAAACAGAGGCAATTAGTCAGGAAGGATGTACAAGGTAAACTAATCGGGACCGAAATAGGGGGCTTTCTTTTTTACTTGCACCCTTGGAATGACTTGGAATGGACGAGCAAAGGGGCTACTCCACCCGGCCCCTTGCTCGGCCACTCCAAGTCATTCCAGGGTGCAAGTAAAATAAAAAGCCTCCTAGTTTGGGCTTGAATAATTTATCTGATGCATCTCTCCTAACTAATTTGGGGCCTTTGATTGCAAATATGAATTCAGAATTCACAAATTCTATTATGAGTGAAAACTTTTTTAAATTGAAGGTTTTTCAGAGTGGATGAGCGAGGGGGTCAGTTCACCCCAACCAGTCTTTTGGGTCTGAGAACCAACATTTTGTAAAGAACGATAAGGGTAACAGACAGAATGAGTCGTCTGTCCTATCACAAGTTGCAAAAAATTTCAGAATTTTTCAATACAAAAATGAGAGCGATTTAAGGTGTTTGTTTTTTGTTTTTTTTTTGACAAAGTACGAATTTTTTATGAATTTTTGAAGTGACTTGTGCTCTGTAACCGGACCCCACAAGAGTCTCTATTCTACCTCAAATCAATAGAAAGTGTTTCCATAATGGTCATCTTACCACCTAAAGAAGTCACAACATTTTCTAAACATGGCTACATGATTTTCTAACATGGCCATGACATGAAGGAATAAAAAATAACTTTTTATGATGAGTTTATGAAGGAATAAAAAGTACTTGTTTATGATGAGTTTATGAAGGAATTAAAAGTAACTTCTTATGATGAGTTCACACTAGAAAGGTGTGTCCTATAATACAGTCCCTAATAACTCCATGACCATCTCCCAAGTGGGGCCCAAAATGAAAAGACTCTTAAATTATGCCAACTTTATAAATGAGGATTTATTTCTCTTTCTCTCTCGTGGAAAACTAATCTTGAAGGCTTGATTCCAAATTGTATTTTCTTTCTAGCCTTGATGAATTGCAAAAACTTGCTCTAATAAAACTACTTTGAATTTTGAATTGACTATGTTTGCATTGTGTCACATGCAAACTATAAGTCCTTTGTAAAGGTATTTCCCTCGCACGTTCAATGTTGGATTTTTGGATTACATATAAATTTAGGCACAAATTTTTTGTGCAAAAAATGTGCTACAAATCTTGTAAGACAATAAATTCAAATACTAGAATATTTTTCATCTATAACAAAAATGGTTAAATTGGCACAATTGAAACTTTAGCAAAAATGAAAATGGGATGATATAGGGAGTGAGGATGGGGAAACAAGAGGTGAAAATTTTAACATCTTTATTGCCACATAGTTAAACATCTAGCAAGAAAAGGTGCACAAACCTCTAAAAGTAACAAGCAACATTAATGACCTAGTCTACAACTTCTACAAATTCCATTATGATAATTCTACTAGCTTTCAAGGAGGGATCAAAAGCATGGTAATAGGTGTAAAAACCTCTTCCTTATTTTAAAGTGCCTAGGTTTTATTTTGTGGTCTCTCCTATTTAATTCAATTTTCTTGATTTCAAATATGAATATGGCAAAATTCATTAAAATTGCAGTATTCCATTATTTTGGCACATTTTACAGTTTAGACCGCACAATCTGAAATCTTAACATGTCATAGATATTTGACATCTACATATGTAGTAGATGTCTGAAATTCTAAATCTGTCCTAGATTCACTTTATAGTTCAGACCGCGCGGTTTGAAAATGGCACATTGAATACCGCCAATTTAATGAAATTCGCCATGAATTCACAATCTGTTGTATATAATTAATTCTGGCATTCTCTCCAAGATAAAAGTAGAACTTCAAGTTTTTTCCTTGCAAAGAGCATTTGTAGGCCACAATAGTACTAGTATAACAGCATCATCAATCTTACGGCATATCACTAGAATTGCAAATGTCTTGCAGAGTCCCCAAATGACCTTTTAAGTTGGACCCAATGCTCCCTACCTAGAAGAGCAATGATAGGTGCAACAAAAACTCTCTTTAGTAAGCCAAAATCTCATTATTGGTATTTTTTATCACATACATATCAAAGCTTTACCAAGCCCAAATCTATGTTGACACAACAATAAAATAGCTTGTACCCAAGGGTCATTGCAAGAAAGACCGACCGATTTTTGTAGCGTTTTATACAGTACTCATGATTTTTCGGGAGTACTGTATAACTAGAAAAAAAATTAGAAAAAAATTTAAAAAATATGTTTAAAACACATTCCTTCAAGAAGAAGGTACCCTAGGAAGGAAAAATATAGAAAAATTCTCTAAGTAGGAGAATTAGAAAAGTGAAAAATCTCATGAAAATAGGCACTTTAATTTTTTAATTTAAAAAAATAAGGATTTTTTTTTTTTAAAACTAAAATTGTCAATTTGGAAAGACTTCATGGTGAAAGATTCACTAAAAGAATGATCTTAAAACCATCTTGTTTGTTTAGAAGTGCGCGCGCAATGAAGCCCTATTTGCACCTATGTAGAAGAAATAAAATAATGTTTTTTTTAAATTCCCTTTGGTAGATACATGCATGCCTAGTGTGGGAATAGATCATAGAAATTTTGTCTCTAGATCATTATTTTTGGATACTCCCCAGTACTAAAAAACCCTAAACAGCAAAGTGTGACAAATTAGCTAAATCAAAATTTAAATATAAAATGATTTTTAAATTTTTTTGAAAAATAAGTGATCTAATTACTATCAAGTTAGACATTTCCAATAAAAATTTCAAGTTGATTGGATTCATGCTCCAAAAGTTATAGCACATGACAACTTCGTTAATCGCAATTGCACTAAACATAAACTTATACCTATCCTAGAAACTGCTTGGGCGTCTCATTTCATGCAATTTGAAACTTGCCAATTTAGTTGACATTGCCTTAGTCCCCGAAACCAACAACGCTCCCTCCCACATCAAATGCACAGCACACTTCTCTACAGAAGAGAAAGATCAAGAATAAGTATAATCAGCTTACTGTCAAATAATTTAAGTTTACTAATATAGACTTGCAAAAAAATTGGGTAGCTACATATATAGTGAACTTTATTAAAATGGCAGTATTCCATGTGCCATTTTCAGACCATGCAGTCTGAATTGTGAAGTGACATCTAGGACAAGTTTAGATTTTGAGATATCTATGATATATCTAGATGTCAAAAATCTATGGCACTCTTAGATTTCAAACCACGCTGTTTGAAATATCTAGTATAGGTATAGATTTCAAAAATCTTGTTCAAATCTAGATTCCAAAAATCTATGACTGGTTTAGATTTCAGACTGCATGATGTGAACTATAAAAAGTGCCAAAATAATGGAATATCGCCATTTTAATGAAATTTGCCATATATACTTCTGGTATAGGATTCCAGGCCTTGAGATACAAGCAATCGCTGAAAAAGAATCAGTATGAACTCGCGAAGTAACTTATTATCACAAACTGAAATTCTCCATCCGAGAAACTTTTGAGCCTCGAGAGTCAAGTGATTATCATGTGCAAGTGAATATGTAAATAAACGAGCATGCGTCGAAGAATGCACAGTGGTGAGCAAAAGTCTTCGGACAGTAATAACGATCTTTAATTAGCACTGACAATTGTTGACTTTGATATGCTGAAACTGATTTTTCCAGCTATTATTATGATAGTAGAGACAGGTGGAAGTCCAGAGAGTGTATGGGTGTTGCAATTGAGACACTTGCAAGTGAAGCAAATGAAAATGTATACACGGTGATTAGAGAGAGGATAAGCTAACGTACACTCCCTTGAGCAAGGAGAAATTAAGCAGCAACATTTGAATCCAACAATCCAAATCAGTACAAGTCAATGGGAAACGAGTTCAATGTCCTCACTGAAACTACCATGCGAATATCCCCATTCAGCATTGCCTGAAAACCTTTGTTGCGAAACCCACCTTGCATTCCTGCGACTCTAGCTCAAGAAGTAACTGATATCCATAACCTAAATTGCAGATTCCGCTCTCACACAGTTCCTACTGCAGCTGTGAATCAGTGCACTTATGTAGAAGCACAAAACAGTCCGACTGCACGCGCGGATCCGAGCTAGCTAGCTACGTACTGCAAGGACAAAGCTCTATACTAATGCAGGTAGCTGTTTGCAAGCATTTTGCCATATATGCCAGGAGTACGTGCGATCGATCGAAAATTCAGCTAGCAATGGGCGGGACCGGCGTCGATGAAAGTGGACACGCCATATCGCTGTCCACTGAGCCCCAAGCCCACCTTCTTCCCCTGCAATACCATGACGCGGAACGCTGCCGGTACTCTTCCTACAATACGAATCACCACGGTGTCCCCGTACTGCTCATACGTGACCACGTCGGTGACGGACAGCGTGTACGGGTTCTCAGAAGTTTTGCACACCCCGAGATCCGCCGCGGCGAAGTTGCCCACGATCTTCACCTGCTTGCCCGCGCCGTTGCAGAACGTCACCGTGCTGCTGGGAAGGCCCTCGGGACACACGGCGCCTTCGCCCGCTTGAAGGGGGCGGTTCTGGAGCTTGAACTTCCGACCGGACACGGCGAAACTGGAGATGCAGGAGGGTCCTGAATCTGCAGACACCAGGTCGACCACCATCACCAACACCAAGATCGCAAGGAGCGGAAACAAAGACTGCATCATTGCAAACGCCATAGCTAGCTAGCAAACTACCAAGTGTGTGAGCTGGTGCGTGATTCACAGAAGCATATGTACAATTCAAAGCGAATTGATCGATTTACGTGATTGTCGATGGCCTTGGGCTCGTTTTTTGTTTGAGATATCTCCAACGCGAGGGATGGAAAGTCAACGAGGGACGCTGATCGTGAGGAATTGTAGCTTGCACGTCTAAACTCGAAACAGCTGACAGTGCACCKAGGAATCGACGGAACAACTCGGAGTTCTTTCTTGCCCAAATTTTGACCACTTTGCTGAAGAGCACACCATTTGGCTATTTTTGTACAGGAAATTTAACCTTTTTTTCCCCTAATAGCCAGATTTCTAAAACCAATTGCCAATGGGTATCACTTACTGGTAAGTTTCTCCGAGTAGTACTGAAGAAATAGCTGGCCATTTCTCCAAATGAAATAAAWAGTTTCCGGACGGAAGACGTAAACTCGTTCGTGCCGATCTTCGTCACCGTCAAGGGCTGGATTCCTAGAATAGGATGCCGACAAATTCAGTGCTGTAGCGGTKCTTTTAAAGCTGTTATCCACTTGGAAATCCACTTGTGTTCCTCTGTCAGAGGATACGGATGCAAACCACCAAGTTCAAGTTCCAAGGTTTCGGACTTTCTTGTTCCTTCTTAGAAGAATGGTCAGAGGCAAAACACAACTAATATTCGATTTTGCTCTTTCAAAAGCAAGAATGGCGAATTTCATTACATTGGCGGTATTCCATGTGTCATTTTCAATCCTGCAGTCTAAACTCTTTAAGTGAAATCTAGGACAGGTATAAATTTTGAGTCATTTATGGCATATGTAGATGCCAAAAATCTATAACATATTTAGATTTCAGACCATGCAATCTGAAATATCTAGGACTGATATAGATTTTAGAAATCAAAGACAAGTATAGATTCCAAAAATCTATAACGGGTTTAGATTTCAGATTGCGGGGTTTGAACTTCAAAAAGTGCCAAAATAACATAATGCCGCCATCTATCTTTTAAATCAAGTTTTTGTTTGTTTGTTTTGTTTCTTACGTTTGTTACGTTGAGATCTCCCGGACCGTGCATCCCCAGTGGCGTGCTTGGTATCGTCAAAAAGCCCTCAGCCAAGAGAGGTGCACGGGCTTTGTTTCATGATGTTCAGACCTATGGGGTGAAAGTTATTGAATTTTGAAGTTTTTAATGCATCCAGAAATTAGAAAATTACTTTTACTTTCATTTTGTCTGTGGCAACTCCACAACGCACACTAGTCTATACTTTAAATCAGAATGTTTGTTTGTTTGTTTGTTTGTTTGTTACGTTGAAATCTCCCGGATTATGCCTCCTTGGTGGCGTGTTTGGAACCGTCAAAAAGCGCTCAGGGAGGAGGGGTGCACGGGCTTCATTTCATGGCGTTCTAACTCTTAGTGAGAAATCTATTGATTTTTGAGTTATTTTTGGTTTTAAAAAATTTGAAAATTACTTTTACTTTGATTTTGCGTGGCAACGGCACACGGCACACTAGTCTATCCAATAAATCAGGTTGTTTGTTTTGTTTTGTTTGTTACGTTGAGATCTCCCGGAGCGTGTGTCCCCCGGTGGCATGCTTGGTAGAATGGTAGCGGTCGGCAAGGAGGGGTGCACAGGCTTGGTTTAGTGGCGTTCCGACTTACGGGGTGGAAGTTATTGATTTTGGAAGTTTTTAATGCATCCAAAAATCAGGAAATTACTTGTACTTTCATTTTGCTTTTGGCAACGGTAGAGTATACACTAGTTTCAATGGAATTTTCCATAAGAGCACACTCACCATTACTCCATTATGGAGGCACGGCAACGCCAAACCCGATTTTTGTCCCCAATGGAAAATCCCATGTGGATTCAAAGAAACCTGCCCCAATGCTTAATTAAATGTCTGTTTTAAATGTCTTGAGGAATATTAATCACAAGTTTTACATATTGTAGTTTTAGCTTAATGATTGAATTGATACTATCTCAATTTTGAAGTTCATATTCATTTTATAGTCAAACTTTAAAATAAATTTAGGGCAAGTGACACATCGAATGTTGGACGAAAAATGTATTTTTCTACATCATTTAGTGATATGAAGTCAACACCACTACATTGTCAAATACCAATAACTATGGCAAGATTTTTACAAATTACATTCAAATTTTATATTTATTAGAAAGCATTGTTATATCTTAAAAAATGTATGCATTTGAAGATTTTTTATTGGTTGTTTTGTAATTAGCATTATGTATGAATAAATATGATGATGTTTGAATTCAATAAATAGACCTTGAAAAGTGTATATGTATATTTTTTATTTTTCAGATTACTCACAACATATGGTTATCATTATCAATCCATGTAGCAGAACTTTTCTCTCATTGCTTTAAAGGCATGGTCTTTCGGTAAGATTGTTCACAATGTGATTGTTTTCAATTTTCATTGTTTTAGTGGGTCTATATATGAATGTTTATCTTTAGTTTTAATTTTTACAAAAGTTGTTTCCAAACACAATTTTATTTTTATTTTTATTGTAAACCCCTAAAAAACAATTGTAAATTTTATTCATTCAAAATTACCAAACAAATTTGATGTTCTTTAAAATTTGAAAATGCAAGGTTTATAATGATGTTTGTACAATTCTAAACACTTAAGATTTTTATAATAATCAATCTAGATTTGTGTAGGAAATGATTTGAAATTGAATAAAACAACAATGATCTTCTTAATGTAAATTGATATATGAATTCTAAGAAAAAGGTTCAAAACATGTTGAAGTTTGAATACTTCAGTCTTTGCAATAGTCATGTCATTGTAGAAGCCGTAATTTCTAAAAATGACACCGAAGGACAAAGGCATATTTTAGACAGGAATTGCCCTAAATTCCCACTTTTTAGGATTGTGAGAAAATAATGAAAATTTGTTTTTTTGAATTCAACTGTATAAATCTGTAAATGGAAATGTGAAGAAAACAATTTAGAAACTTTGACCACAAAAAGTGAAAGATCATAATTTTTGAAGTTAGAAAAAAAAAACTTTTTCCAACTTTGTTCAACAAGGTCATAAAACTCAATTATTCCCCAATTCTCCAAAGACCCTAATCCATTGTAAATGGTCAAACAATATGTCTTAGCGACATTTAGACTTTTGAATTGTGTTCAAATGTCAATTTTATAGTTTTAAATATGATTTTATAGATTGTCTATTTTACAATAGAAAACTTCAATTCATTTTGTAAAAATTGCCTTTGTTATAATTTTCATAGAAAAAAATGAAAATAAGAAGTAAACATAGCAAAAAAATCCAATGAATTTGAATTTCTTAAGAAGTACGAGTAATGGAGATTGGTGTGAAGATGTATCGATTGATTTTTGTATTTTACATACACATTTCCCTTCGCAATGACCTTCAAGTCAGATGTCACTATCAAGCTAAGATAGTATTTCATTTAATTAATATATAAAATATAGATATTTTTTGTTTGTAAAAACATTTGATTTTCTACTAGTGATGATTTTCCTAGAAATTTTTAATGGAAAATTAAATAATTGTAATAGTAAAATCTGTAAATAAAATTATATCAATTGGAGTGTACATTCAAATAATTTGAAATTTTTTACCTAAAATAAAGGTTAGAATGAAAAACATAGTTTTGTAGACTATGAAAATTGTTTAAGAAAAGATAATATAAATGAGATACGTAGAATATTGTGTAATTCGGATTCAAACACATAGAGGTTAAAATTGCAATAATTCTTTCAATTTTTCAATTTCTCAAAATGAAAAATGACAAAAACAAACTTGTCAAGTTTTATTTCTTAGTTTTAATCAAATACCAAACATTGTTATTTTGAAAGTTACAATGAATGTTGAACAAAGGCATTCATTTTTTGGATACATGGACCTTTACAGGCTAACTCTTCCTTGAATGATATTTTCGTACTACGCAAGTTTTTTTTTTGTGGTTGCATCCTACATAATGTTAAACCTTAAATGCCCCAAGGCCTTTTTTGAGCTTCTAA
>VACF01000613.1:0-53429 GCA_006891605.1 Pleurozium schreberi
GACAGTAAAAACGTTCCTTCGCTTCACAGAAGCATCGATATTAGACCTCGCAGACAAAATTGGCAAAGACGTGAAGCTCACTGTCA
The DNA here is from genome assembly GCA_006891605.1 of Pleurozium schreberi. Lineage (NCBI taxonomy): Eukaryota > Viridiplantae > Streptophyta > Bryopsida > Hypnales > Hylocomiaceae > Pleurozium > Pleurozium schreberi. The sequence goes on from VACF01000613.1 coordinate 87, forward strand.
ATGCACGCATCGAGTTCGCCAGCGTCAACAATTGACAAGCTTGCAATCAGCAATCCTTCTAAGCTTGAAAATCATCAGTCTTAGGCACGAAGCTCCCTTCACTGAAGAAGAGGATGAACGAAGTTTACATTTTTCATCTATATAGGGTTTCGTTCGCTTGTCTTCTTCTTCAGGTCTCCTCCATCTCTTGGTGGTTCCTAAGGTTTTGCGCTCGCTCCGTGAAATTGTAGCTTGAGCCCGCTCTTTTCGCGATCATTTGAAGAGTGTATTGTCATTCGAGAAGCAGGATTGGCGTCGAGGCCGAGGTAGGAGAAAGGAAAAGGCGAGGCCGTGGTCAAGATGAGTAAGAGTTTAGGCATCCCGGTGAAGCTGCTACATGAGGCGGAGGGTCACATTGTGACTGTGGAGCTGAAGAGCGGCGAGGTTTATCGCGGCTCGTTGATTGAGTGCGAGGATAATTGGAACTCGCAACTCGAATCCATCACTTACACTGCGAAGGTGAGTTTTTTTATAATCTTGATTCAATGGCGGTTGGGGGTTTAGGATGGACTCGGAAACGGGTTAGGGTTTTTGAAGGCGGAGTAGGTGCTTCAGAATCGTCTGTGTTGAGAACGAAACCTCGAAGGTCATTTCTGGCATGCATTGCGAATAGCCAGTTTRTTCCGCGTTTTCAATGTGCTGGAAAACGGATTACGAGGTTTGAGGAGCACTGCGTTGGAGCTTTGTTGAGGATTATTGTCTCCGGTAGCATGTCATTGTACGTGTGAGCAGCGGTTTAGGGTTTTCTATTGGARAGTGTTTTCTGGAATGCACGTCGTTGAGAAGCATCTTACGAGGGCTTAGTAACTGAACTTCGGCTAACGGAACCGAATGCTTCTGGACTTGTTTCTGTTTCTGTCATGGTTTACTTTGTGTGCACTTGCTTTGATAGTCTCACACCAGTTTAATCTCTTATCTGACTATGTTCTTTTTATTTTGCGAACTTCATTTGATATCAGTAAGGGCATATGGCTTCGMGAAGTGATATTTTTATTGACGTGTTTATGTTTTCTGTTGTGTAGGATGGCAAGATCTCTCAACTTGAACATGTTTTTATTCGAGGAAGCAAAGTCAGGTGTGTCTCACTCTCCTCTCTTTCAGTTATCTCAACTTTCGTCTGTAAGCTCGGGCTATCACTGAGTATATATCCAGTGTCATTGAGCACCATTCCATTGGCACACTGGTATCTTATTAGCTGTTTTTCTGCCTATAGAAACCATAACAAAAGGGTGGGTCGGGAGATGATGTGACTATTTGATCCTTTTGCAATGGAGAGCCAATTTCCTCAATATCTTGGAAAGTGTACAATGTCGAACTCATGACGTTGGCGGTCTTTGTGTTGCAGATATATGATCATCCCGGACATGCTTAAGAACGCTCCTATGTTCAAGCGCCTGGATGCCAAAATTAAGGTATGTTTACCTCGTGTGTTTGTGAGGGTCTTCAGCACTCATGTTTTGCATTTGAAGACTTTGAATCCTGGAGGTTTTCGGCTCTGCAGCATAACATGCTAATAGAATCTGTTAGTAGAATCTGTTAGCCAGAAAAGGAAGGATAAGATGAATGACGCCACTCTCTCTGATGTGCAGGGCAAGGGGTCCTCGGGTGTGGGCGTTGGTCGTGGTCGTGCATCTGCCCTGCAGGCTAAGGTCAGTGAGCTTGACGTTGTGTAGTTGTCCCTATAAAAGTGATTATAAAAGTGATTATGATGTTTGTTTGTTTGACATATTTGGTGGTCTTGTCATATTTCTTTCGTTGTAGTGACCATGATACGTATGGTCTAGTGAGCAACAGTAACTTGAAGCTTGTTATTACCAGATAAGTATGTGATTTCTTACTTGTTGCTTGGTGTTCACAGGCTCGTTCAGCAGCCAGAGGATCTGCACCTGCTCCTATGGGGGGCCGGGGAGCTGCGCCTCCCATGAGAAGATAAGAAGGCTGTAGCGTCCTGTCTATTAGTAAATTGGTGCCTGGCATGCGAAAGCGCAACAAACTCGCATCGTGTGCAATGCTGGGACACGTACGCTCTCTGATCTAGAAATACTAGAACCTCTGAGAATACAAGTTTTCAGACAATGGATACTTATTGCCGTCAAATTTCGAACAGAATGTGGCAGAATTCAAGTAAGAAAATTAAAATAGAGCACCTGAAAAAATAAACTACAGAGTAATTACCTTCAAAGCGACGGGGCTCTCACTGCCCTCCGCAGACATCTTCACGATGAATCTCTGTGCCCTAGAAACACTAAGTGGCTTCGGAACAACAACGGCAGCGCCTCGGAATGCCACACTCCGCGACGCTCCCCCCACAGCGACCGACGAAGGCGTCCAYTGCACGGGAACGGTCGTCCCGACCACTGCCCCTGCGCATGCTGCTGCCATTGTGGGAAAGGGATYCGAATTGCTGCAWAAACAGCGACAATGAAKCTCGGARGGAGAARCAACAATTGCAAAAACAAGAAAAAGRAATCGAAAGCGCACAGGGAAATCGAGAGCAATCCACGGCTAAGGGCGCGATTCACCCCGCCCTATCCACATCCAGCATCCTATTGCCGAGGACTAGCGGGTAGGATCTGAGGCGTCCATTTCCTCCAACGGTCCAGATCACCGATTCTGTACTGGGCCGGAGGTGCTCAGTCAGCAATTCTGAAGTCTACAGTCAGCAAGGCAACATTAACCAGTCTTGCACGAACTAGAAAAGTTTGCACATTTTGTCAATGAGATTTCAAGTAGTTGACTATGTCAAAATGTCATATCCATGAGGACTTACACTTGGCATTTTATTTTGTGCATATTATTACATTTTACACCTAGAAGCTAGGCCAATTTGTTGTATAAGAGACCCAAAATTTTGCTTGTGCTTAGACAAAAGATTGAAATTTGTGCAATTGGTTTGAAGGAAAATGGCCTTGGCCTTTAGGTATAAAATATCCCTCAGGGTGAAAGTGTTAAGACAAGCATAGGTCCCATGTCCTACAAGGTCCTTACTTTTTGTAATTTTTGGAGAAAAAAATGAGATATTTACATATACAATAGAACTTTTAATAATCTTTACCCTCTAAACTAATAAAACTCTTTACACTAATTTGTCAAACCGGTCCCAATCTGGCCCACATACAAACAACATGAGAGCAAATGATCCTACTTATTTCTAATAGCCTTTTTGCAGTAATGTGTGAGATTGTCTTAGCCACTTGGCTTATTAGAAGTTCTTCTATAAATAAATTCAATTTGAGTGGTCATYAGAGGATATATGAGGGCAAGGGAGGGTGGTTTCATGGTTGTTCCCCTTCTTGTGGACTAACCATTGCTGTCAAAATATTTAAATAAAATAAAAAAATTTAAATAATAAGTTAAAAATTTAAAAATATTATACATAAAATATAGAAAGAAATTTAATTTTAAATAATTAATTAAAATATATTTTCTGACATGGTAGGGGCTTCGCCACATTAAATCACTAATGTGGCAAGGTTCTCACGTAGTTTTCATGTTAGCCACTATTTGAGAACTTGTGATGGCTTGTTGAAGCCTCAAGTTTCATGTAATGTCAAAAGATAAGGAACAATATATGTTTGTGCATATATATTTGCATTTTTATCCATAACCACATAAAAGAGGCAAACCATTTTTTACCAAATAAGCAATAAAGCATACGTGGAATACGGATATGTTGAGAGGGGGAATTTTCCATCTACAAAAATAGATTTAAAAAGGATTCCATATTATCATGAATTTTCTAGGTGAAGATTCTATTTGTTCCATACTCATCATATAGGTCATCATCTTTTCAACCTAGGGTTGGTTGTAAAAATTGAGAGTATYGTTTCCAGTTGCAATGCATCAAAGCTGATAAAAAAATAGACCATCCTACCCTACCAAAGTGGAGGTGTGATTACGAATGCATTGCTTCTTCTATATTTTTGCAGATTTCAGATTTGGGTGCACTTGAGTAACAATTTCAATGGTCTAAAAAGCCGATACTTTGGAAAATCATAGAAATTACTTATAATATTTGATAAATCTATTTTTTTTTGTTGAATATTCATGATTTTCACTCGCTATCCTTTACAAACATTATTATTAGGAAAGGGTGCCTCCAACTATGCTCACTTGCTTGTATTGATGGGTTTGGTACTTCCACCTTAATATTTTGAAAAACTATCTTAGAAAAATAGTAACTTCTGTAAATTAGGGACACATGCACAATCAAGATAAATCAAGGTAAGATAGTCTGTTCCTAAAGCGCTCATGCTCTAAAAGCGATCATGATATAGAGGTACATTTTGCTTTCTTCAATGTATTAGCAATGTACATTTTAGGAGGTGGTCGCTTTTAGAGTTTTAGCGACCACTGCATTATAACTTCAAAAATTTGTAACTAATTCCTTGAAGGTCCAAGAAATATGGAACGACTTGGGTTAAATGCCAACTCCTTTTTTCTTCTTATGAGAATTTACTGAAAATTGTTTCAAGGAATTTAGCTTCCCTTGAAAACGCAATCAGCTCTTAAATGGTCGCTTTAAGAGCCGACTACCTTAGTTACCAATTTTAGTGTGACCTGCAATTCGAACCCTTCGCAAGAAAACAAGTTTCGCCCAAAGTGAAGACCTTCTCTATCGGAACGATCCTTTCCGTGGAGTGGAAGAGAGTTCAGGGGGCTTGCCATGGGGCGCAGCTCGCAAGCGGCGAAGCCAGGTTGGTGCGGTGCTTTACGTGACGAAGGCGCCGTGGAAACGTCGACGCCACTCCCACTGTAAGTAAGATCGATATCTTTTGCGTTCTAAATTTAAAATAATTTAGTCCTGGGGTGTCCGTGTTCATTCTTTAGGGATTCGTTGTGGACTTTTTGATTTAGGGCGGTGCTTTTAGGGTTACGCTCCCGTTATTTTCTTTTTTTCTCGGATGGGTAGTGTTTATAGTTAGCGACTCGTTGGTTTGACCTGAGCGCTACAGGAGTTGGCGTTTGAAGTTGTTGCTTTGTTGCAATCTATGTTTTCCCTGACGATCATGTTTTGGTTTCTGTATTGTGGGATACAGTACTCGGACTGTGAAGTTAGGGTTTGAAATTTCGTCCGGGAAACTACCGTGTGTCCATTTCATCATCGCCTGAGAGAGCTCACAGCTTGGATTGATGCAGCTTTAGGATTCTTACGGTCTGATGCTTGAATTTGAAGTGAGAGTGGGAATTGGTGGGCATTACGGATGCGTGGAAGTGGACAAGGAGCATTCAGCTTGGATTGATCGTGTTGCATTGAGCCTCCGATTGTTAGGGTTCCGAGGCGCTGTTTACGAGGCTTTGGAGGCGTCGTTGTCAGGGTTTTGAAGGGCAGCGAGGGTAATCGTCATGGCGGAGGGCATTGCCTTGCTCTCCGTCTACGGCGACGCTGACTCAGACAACGACGATTTGGATGACAGCCCTGTGAAAGCCCCTTTGGATACGGCCGGGAGTATTGTGGACTACGCTCACGACGAGGGGCATGGAGATGAGGTTAGGGTAGATGAAGCTGCTCTAGGCGATGCGGCAGCGGAGGTTTCTGGGTCGCCGGGTGTTGAAACTGGTGGAGTTGCACCCATGGAAATTGAAGAGAATGAGCAAGAGGATTCCAAGGTACAAGAAACGAGTGAAAACGGTGTCGAAGCCCCTGTTCTCGTCGTGGAGGAGGATGTGCTTGCTAACTTTTGGCCTTCCCCTCCATCCTCTCCGTGCTCAGAGGACTTRCAAGCAAGATTTGCGAATTTCTTGATGTATAAGGAAAAAGGGCGGACCTTCAATGACGATTTGCGGAATTCAAAGGGGTACCGAAATCCAGATTTCTTGCAACTTGCAGTTATGCATCAAAATATCGATGACATTGGCAGCTGTTTTGACCCTGAAATCTTCAACCCGCACGGATACGACAAGCGTGACTATGCWGCTGCATTGGGTATAGCATCTTAGTCCATAGCATTTTGTGGTTGATTTTTCTGTCTTCATWATTATTGCGCCTTGCTGTCATGGATGGTAATACGTATCGCCCTTAGCGAATGTTGCTCGTAATCCCCTGATTGGTATATAATGGCATAGTTGAAATTGAAGGATAATTGTTCTATTCCTGTGATGGTGCGTTTGAGGGCCAATCTGAATTCYAATCTGAATTTTTTGTGTATTATATGGGTTGTCATGCAGCTGCAGATCAAAGAAGAGAGGCAGATCGCAAGGAGCAGGAGAGAAGGCAGAACCAACGAACTAGCGTTGATTTTGTGCGCGCAACGCAGCTCCTCACTTCTCAAAAAGGTGCTTAATACATTTTGAACGCCCTACTAACTGGTTTTATGCTGKTAACCAAGCTAATGACACCTTAAACCCGAGCTGTATGATTGGTTGGAGTTCATGGAACTTTTTAGTCAGAATTGTAGAGCTCTGAGCTTGTCAAACGTAGTTCATGTGATGTTGAACGCTAGTTTCTTTTGTTTTTCACAGTTGCCAGTGTGTAAATATTTTCGACACTTCCCATTTGTTGTAGGGGTTTGAACTGATCATCTTGTTTATTGTTGATCAACCATCTGCTCTTATACGTGGCTATAAGTCAGCACCTCCTCTCGAAGTATCATTCTGGGTGAATGTCTCACTGACAAGAGCCTGTTACTCCCTTTCAGACGTTGGAACTAGTCTAAATCAGTGAATGTAATAACTCTAACAGTGTGATGTCAAATGGAATATTTAACTTTTAATTGTTTTATTATACATTGTATTATTACTCTTCAAGCAAGTCGTTGAAGATCTGAGACAGACTCTTCAGTTAATAGAGCTGTTCTTTGTGCAGTGTCACTTGCWGCAGCTGCTACAAATGCTCGGCTTGCAGAGGGAGCCCATAACATCATCAATACGACTTCTTCTCTCGTCCATACTACCACCACCACCACTACTGAAGTAAGGAGTGAAACTCGCACCAACAAGAAGAGTAAATGGGACAAAGCGGGTCATCACTAGTAGCGGCTGTCAGCTGTTTTGTACATTCATCACACTTGCTGGAGGAAAATTGGCAACATCATTATCCCATTATGAATTTTTTTGGGGTATGTTCTCTGCTGTCTCAAATGGCTTGATGTGTTGTAGGAATATTGTGCTGCAGTTCACCTGAGAAGGGTTTGGTTTGGGTTAGGTTACYGTGGGTGGATATTGTATCCACTATAGATGCAGGTGAGGCTTGAAACTTAAAAGGATTCTGCAGCTTTCAGCAGTCATACATTCTTGTCACGTTATGCACAATTCATCAATCTCTAATGGAACACCATTTGTAAGAGAATGTTGCGTAGTATGTCAATGAGGTCTGTTTTKKGGGCTTTTGGTGTCCATCTAGTCAAATTTAGAGTCGTTGAGAATTGATTGTGAACTTGATTTGAAGTTCCTCACTCGCATGCAGATTTTTAATCTTTCGCATTGGGCTGTGTTTTCCTTCTCACCTTGCTCGTGGTGTTCAAACTAGCTGTAGTAACCTATTACTGTTCCTTCCCTGCAAGCTTGTCTTGTAGACACACAAAACAAGTTTTTTTGGTAGTTTCATGACCTACCTCATATGTGTCTCAAAATGAATCTGTGGTTTCTTGGAAAAGGTTATATTAATGCGGTGGGTGCTCCTATTTGGATAGGAATGCATAGGTATTGCAGCTTCTAGTCATTCCTAGGGTCATGTTAAAAATTGGTGCAGAAATTGTCAATTTTCTTCTCTTCTGTGAACAGCTGCATGCATTGAACAATTAATTTATTAATTTTATTTTGAGACTTACAAGTGATTGAACCATTGGAAGAAGGACAAGAACCATCTTCTACAACTCTCCCAGAAGGACATTGACTCTCATTGATGCTTCAGAATAAGCTTTTTGTAACATGGACAAAGAAAAGTTGAACCATTGGCTTTGCTCTCCTAGTAGCAATGCATGGTCCAAGCAATTACAAACAAAGCTATTACATATGGGCAAAGACAAGGTGGAGTGTCAAGGAGAAATGTTGATCACTCTGCATTGCCCACATGATAATTACCACCAAGTGTGTCTAATGTTTCATTTTTGTCAACCATTAGAAACATAGAACTTAAATTTGTGATACCCAATTTTTTGCAACCTTACATTTATTTTGAGTTACAGAGGGAGTATCAATTCTAGATCGCTCTTCAGAATTGTAAAAATACCAAGCCTTGGTGAGCCTTATGTGCATTGACACATGCATMCCAACATTCTCATAGTGACACAATTTCTCCAAAGGTGAGTGCTCTAATGTTCAGCGCTTTGTAGGTTGCCTGCCTTTGTTTTAACCCTTAACCTTGGAGTGCTCCGACGTCCATTTTCTAAATGATGAACAGATTGAAACTAAAGTTTCATCCTCCGATCTACTTGGATGAAAGTTCTTCTAATTTGTGGAGATATTAGATCAAGTTGTTGTTCTATCTAAGGGTTGGATTTGGGGTATTAGAGTACATATTTTTTTAAATTACCAATGTGCAAGTATGTCAAGTGATTGACTAGGCCAAAATTACATTGACTTCAGTTCAAAACTGGATTTGTCAAAATGAGGTCATAGATTGTAAGAACACAAAAATTTCAAAAAATCACCATGTCAAGAGAATCTCATTTCAAATCCCTTCTAACAAATTTTACTCCAAGAATGGTAATATTTTGCTTGTTATTGAATTTTGAAGGAATTTTGAAATTTCCCTTTTAAAATTTATAAAAAAATATTGGTGATAGCATTGGTGAATCTATCTATATGGATGGAATCTACAACACTTGTTTTATTTGTCTATCGATTCCAAATTATGCTTCTAAGTGAAACTTTTAATGATTATTCTCAAATTGTCAATTTGCTCAAAAAAGGATTTTTGTCACTTTAAACGCAGATATCTTGCAATCCACATGGTGAAAAAATCTGAAATTTTTTCCACATCTCCCCAAAGTATTTTGATACAAGATCCTATGGTTACTTTTGTCCAAAATTTTTTTTTCTCTACAATTTGGTACTTGCACTAGAAATGGCAGTTTTGGAGCGTTTTTGGTGAAAGCATAGTCGAAGACAATTAGGGGTTAAGGGATGAATCAAGATGCTCCAAGGTTAAACAATTTGACATTCATATTCTCGACGATGAATGGACGGCTTGGAGGTGTTGTATATTTAGTAGTCCAACTAACTTCTCATTCATCCAATGTAATATTTGGATCTTGAAAAGACAACCTATCACTTATCGACCAATTTCATGAAATTCCAGTAAAAGATTTTTTCCGCACAAAAATATGCAAAATAAAATTAGAAAAGGATTGAGGCATTAAAAGGTAAAAGTTGCGAGCCTATTCTTGCCTTCTTGAAAGGCTTTAACTCTTGCATTAGGGGGCCATTAGTGTTGTAAGTTATTAGGTGTGATACATAATGGTGCAAGTGATTGTAATTTTGTAATTTAAGATCTTATTTCTAATAGGGCGATAGTGGCTTGAGTTGATTGATGCTTTTGTAGTGCTTGGTGTTGAGTGAATCCGTCTGGTCTTCTATTGCTAATTTTGTGATTAATATCTGATGGTATGTCAATATGTCATTGAAAAGAAATGTTAAGACCAGGGGTTTTGTATTCGTCTCATTTTGAGCTCGATTAGTTTACAAAATTGGCAACCATGAAGAGCTTGTAGATTATGCCAGGAGAATATATCATAGGGAGATCGGGAGGGTGACATCGAGGAGGGTATTTTATTTTAATGTGCAACTATACCCCCCTAAACTTTCTATTTCTATATATATATGCTTGCTTTGTCGATTTTGACACACATCATCGAATACCCACCCCCTAGTCTTAACGCTAGAGAACGAGGAGGGGTTTGCAAATTCTACACACCAACTTGCCCTACAGGCTTGTTGTTTTGGAGCATCTACAAACCCTTGCCCACTCTCTAGTACATTGACAATTCTCAATATGTGTGCTTGTTGATTGAATTCTCTATTTTTGTTTTGTTTTTTGTTTAGAAACAAATGAAACAAGTTCAATCACTACTTTGTAGTCCTATGTTGTGACCATATTTTGACAAATAAGTTATAGTGCAATGTGAGGCTACTGGTATTTACTTCATATGACAAGATACAAACTTGCAGGGATGCAATGCAAGATTCCTAATGTATTACAAAATTGTTTTAATCAATTGAAGCAAAGCAAAGGGACCTAGCCTCAATTAACCCTAAAGTCCCATTGTCCCCTCGGGGGACAATTTGGATTTCGGGCAGGTTCTTGTGACCTTGATTTTTTATGAAACTCCTTGAAACTCTGTCATAAGATAGAAAAACTAATTAGCTTTGTGGGAATATAATTTTTATTTCAATTGGTGCCTGATAGCAAAAGATATTATACCACAAAAATCCCGGGTAGCAAAAAGTTTTTTGCAAAAATTCAAAATTAAATTTTTAAATATTTTTTTCTAAAATAATATATTTTTGTCTACATGTGAAGCTTTGATTCATTCTATTTGGACTAGTAATGAGAAAGTTATAGACAATCTTGTTTTTGGGGCAATCTAAGCATCTTCTTGAAAAAAGAACTTATAGGATTCATTTCTGAATGCAATTTTCACAATTTTTCAAAAAAAATTGTTGGACAAGGTGAAGTTTAATTTCTAAACCAATCTCACTATTGGAGTTATTGTGTTTCAATCCCATCTTGAAGCTATTAACCATTTAGTTTTTCTTTCAATCTTGGACCTACTTTTACTCTTAACAATTTTTTAAGGATTGAAAATCAAGTGTGTGTTTTTTGAAATTTCTTTTCTAGACTTTCAACTCAATTCTTCAACATAAAAAAATTTAAATTCAAAGTCTGTAGTCCAAAACATTTTGACAAATGGCGGTCAAAGTCATCTGAAATTGCAAGCCAGTGTTCAAAAAAGCTTTCTTTTTCTACTTTGAATGCTAATATCTTCCAATCTATATGGTCAAACTTCATGAAATTTTTACCACATGATCTAAGACAAGTGAAGTACAAGATCCTACGGTTAGATTTCAGGATTTTTTTTTTCTTGGATGAATGCAACAAAAATGACAGTTTTCAGTGTGTTTTTGACAAAAAAATGGCCTTGGGACTTTTCGGGTTCAGGGAGAGGCACTCAATGGTGTCCATGTACCCAATGTCGTTCCTTTCTAGGTCATGCATTCATTCTAGAAGGTAAATGTAGCGAGATTGTATACTGCTTATTAGTTTAGGTGAAAGAAATAAGCCATGTACTACGTACCTATGGCAAATTTCATTAAATTGGCGGTATTTAGTGTGCCATTTTCATCGCTGAAGTTTGAACTCCTTAAGTGAAATCTAGGACTCATATAGATTTTATGTCATCTACGACTTCTGTAGATGTCAGAAATCTATGACGTATTTAGATTCCAGACCGCGTGATCTGAAACATCTAGTACATTTATAGATTTCAGGTATCTAAGACAGGTATAGATTTCAAAAATCTAGGAGAGGTTTAGATTTCAGAACGCGCGGTCTAAACTGAAAAAAGTGCCAAAATAACTGAATGCCGCCATTTTAATGAAATTCACCATACCTATATTTATAGTCTGAAATGATTATGCTATGTAGAATTGGATGACATTGGGTACAGGGATGCCATTGGGTGCCTCTCCCTTAAGTTATGGACTAATTTGGTCTCCTCGCTTCACTACTGCGAACTTAGTCGCTTTTCATCCCTTGAGATAGTGACAAAATTTGTGATGAGTAAAACAAGTCACAAAGGACAAAACATGGGGTTGACTTGAATACTAATGTTAGATCATTTTGAGTGAGAAGCAACATATGTCCATGAATGAAAAACGACTGGCTTTGCTCTAGTACGTGCTTGGATCCACGAGCTCGATTGAAGTGACATCCTCTGCGTCTCGAAGTGGCAGTAAGTTACCTGCTCGGCCACTGGAAACCCCGAACCGAACCTCGACGGAAGAGGACAAACTGGGGAGCTCAAGAAAGTCACTGGTAGGTTAAATAAGTTCAGTTGGTAACTTAGGAAGCCTCTTGAGAGCCGTTTACTGGATCAAAAGTCACTGCGCATGCTAAGACGTTATCAGTGATTCTCCAATAATAAACTACACTACTGTACTGATAATGGTATTTATTGTTGACAAATTACAAAGCACAACAGTAAATGTCAACAATGGTGTTAGTGTTACAACACTAAATGTCAACATAGACACTGTTTGTCAACTATTGGTTAAATTTCTTTTACAAAATTACATTTAGTGTTACATATTATTTCATCAAATGAACAAAATATAAAACTAAATATATGAATTGACCCCTTAAGGACCGTGACTATCTTTTGGTAGAAATCACTCAAAACTGCCATTTAAAGAGAATTGACATAAAAGGTGAATTAAGTTTTTTTTTTCTAGGGATCCAACCGTAGGATCTTGTCCAAGACTATGAGAGCTCCATGTGCCAAAAAACCCAGCATATTCTAGGTAAACAGGAGTGAGATATTGACATTTATACTTGAGGAAAAAGTTTTTTTCCTTCATGCCCGAAACTTGTATATCTCTTTGACCACTCTTAGAATGAAAAACTTGTTCTATCAAAAGTTGAGTTTTAATTTTGTTAGGTGACAAAACATGTTAGGTATGTGTGGGATAATTTTGAGATCAATTGGATTGATAGAACACATAGAAAAAAATCTTGGAATGCAAAGAGCTTTAAGAAATAGACATCTACACTGCACATAATTGGTTGAATTTTAGGTATTTAAAAAAAGCAAATTACAAAAATCCGAACAGCCAAAAATAAGACTTCTAATTCTTGTACACCATGAAATAAATTAAAAATTAAATTTGTTTTTTTACGAACTCTAGGAAAAAAAATGACTTCATCTATAGTGTAGCAAGGGCTGAACATGGAGGGCTGCCTCTAAATTCCAGGCCACCCTGTCCAAATCAAAGAACCTGACGTTTTCGGAGTTCCCGATGTGCCGTTCCCTAAGTTCTTGACTCGTTCCCAACTTGTTCTCAACTCTAGAACTCCTTGTCGTTAGTATTTTGCCAGTTGCCTTAAGAGAAAGAGCCACCTGTCGCCCGGTTGTGAGCATGGCCAAGATGGAGCCCCCCACCACCACCTGCCTTTGCTAATAGCCCTCTCCAACTGCCCTAAGTCAGTCAACGTAACCCCAGTGGCTACAGCCCTTGCCCAAGTTGCCCCCGCTCCTCCACTTTCAATAAAATCTCCCATAACTTCTTGCTAGAAGCCTTGATTGGGAAAAAAATTATATACTCACGTAGCTCTCTCAATTCTTCACCTTTAGTAAAATTTTCAGAAAATTGTACAAACTAGTACAACCATAGGTACATGCCCGAAATCCCAATTGTCCCCCAAAGGGACAATGGTCCTTTAGTGGTTAAGGGGTGGTGAACACAACTCTAAATACAAACTACTTGGAATTTAGAGTGGGTGTGGTAAAAGTGCAAGTAATACTATTAGTAACATAACACTCAATACCAATATTAGTGTAGTGTGCCCTGTGTCATTGTCACAGTGAAAATAAAAGTAAAAGTATTTTTCTAATTTTTTAAAAACTTCAAAATTCACTAGCTTTCACATAGTACTAGGTCCAAACATCGCAAAACAAAGCTTGTAACACACCTCCTTGCCAAGGGGGTTCCAATGGTACCAAGCACGCGATCCGGGCATGCACAGTTCAAGAGATCTCAACGTAACAAACAAACTAACAAAACAAAACAAACAGCCTAACTTAAGGTATGGATTTAAGGTTGAATTCGGAGCATGGTTAACCTTGAAAAGTCAGGACTCATTCCAAAAAAGCAACGAGTCCCTAAGAGTGCAGAAATTGTGAAACACCGATGTACGAAAATTGGTCTTCTAGCTCGCATCATGCGGGAAGTAACTGTAATTATGATCTGTAAGTTCATTGTCGAAATAGTCGGTAGAGGCATCGAAATTGGAGAAAACTGTGGTTCCACCGATGAGCACGAGGTTTGACCAAGACGAAAATGTTGAACGGGCAGCTGCTCACTGCTCAGTTCCGACTTCAGCACATCAACATGGGCAGGCAGGCATTTGCTCCAAAAATTATGAGAAAGATCGATCACAGTGTGTAGAGGCTGACGATAAGGTTGAGACGGAATACGAATAAATTTGTCATGATCTAATTTGCCAAGTATCTGAGCAGCTCCTAGCAACGAGTTTCATCCAGAGAAGTGGCTTCAGACGGCTCCGAAGCCGCATGTGCGAGTCTTCAGCGCACTTCAGCTTTCGATGCGGGAACTAACCGTATGGCAAATTTCAAAAAATTGGTGATATTATGTTATTTTGGCACTTTTTGTAGTTCAAACCACGCAGTCTGAAATCTAAACTTGTCATAGATTTCTGGAATCTTTATATGACCTGGATTATTGAAATCTAGATATCTGTACTAGATATTTCAGATCGCGCGGTATGAAGGGTGTTTTTAGTACTAGGGAGTACCCAAAATTAATGATCTAGAGCTGAAATTTTTGTGGTCTATTCCCACTCTATGAATGCATGAATCCACCGAAGGGAATTTAAAAAAATATTATTTTATTTCCTCTACATGCGTGTGAATAGGGCTCCCTTGCGCGCGCACTATTGAACATTCAAGATGGTTTTAAGATCATTTTTTTGGTGAAATCTATTTATTACAAAGTTCTCCCAAATTGCCAATTTTAGTTTCTTTTAAAAATCATTACCCTATTTATTACAAATTAAAACATCAAAACACCTATTTTCATGAAATTTTGCACTTTACTAGTTTTCCTACTTAGAAAATTTTCCTACGCTTTTCCTTCATAGGGTACCTTCTTTGTAAAGGTGTATGCATTAAATGTATTTTTTACATTTTTTTTACATTTTTTTTCTAATTTTACAGTGTTCCCGAAAAAAACATGAGTACTATGCTAAATGCTACAAAAACCGCACGGTGTTTCATGCAATGACCATGAAATCTAGAAGTGCCATAAATTTTTGACATCTAGAAATGTCATAGATATCTTAAAATCTATACCCGTCGTAGATGTCACTTCACAGTTCAGACCGCACGGTCTGAAAATGGCACATGGAATACCACCAGTTTTTTTAAATTCACCATCCGTATGATTTGTGATCTATGTCCTCATTTTGTTTTTTTCAATCAGAAAGTGAGCCAACTCAAAATGCCCAATTTGTTCTAGCCGCCTATTATTTTRGGTCCGTTCAATGTCATTTCTCAAAGTTTCAAAGTAACTAAAGGGAGTATGCTCTAAAAGCCACCATCTCCTTGAAATCACTTCTATAAATAACTGTAGAGTGGATATGAGGTGATCCTTAAATGAACCATATTCACCATTGAGTGAATCAAGAAAAAATTATTTTTTATTGCAAGAGCCAATCATTGTCTTTCATTTCCTCCCATCTCTTTACAAGTTGCAAGTAGACAGATTTTGGAAGACCTATGGTCACAAATAGGTGCCTATGCCCAAAATCTTTGAAAATTCATATGTAATTCGAAAATGCTTGGAAAACCCCCAAAAAATGAAAACACTTGTGCTAAGTTCCACATCTTTTTTTCTTTCTCTGAAAAATGAGCTAAAAATATTTCTATCCATAGAAACCTAGAAAAAAAGCAGACCCGTCCTTAAATGGTCCTTTTTAGAGCATACTCGCTTAGGGCACTTCCAAATTTTTTGCAACACTTTATGTCTCCTAGAACTTCCATTTATCAATTCTACTTGCAATGTTGTCAACAATAGTGTCGCGACAGCCCCCAATGGATGGCTAGGGCGAACTCATTAGAGAAAATTTGGACTCTCTAGAAGGCTACCAGCCTTAGACAAGCCACTCTATATCCAAAGGCCTAGTGAGCTAGAAAAGGACAGCATTTCTGACTCAAAATGCATTTCAGCTTGTGTGAATATCTTGACTATGACATAGATTATTTCAGTTTCTTACAACTTTCCTCCAATAGAACACAACTGCTCGTTTACCAATGCTCTGACATTTGGTTGCTCCACTACAGTGATGACACTTAGTGACCACAGCAATAGGGTAAAAATTCTTGTCCATGCAAAATAAAAAGAAAGCATGGTCCCTTTGGCACTGCTTAGTAGTCTTCTGGAGAGTCCAGACTTTCTTCAATGTGACCCCCTTATTGCCTCATTTTTTACCCCTGGAGAAAACATTGAATTCCTTTACTTACCACGTATGATAAAATTTGGAAATTCTGAATTTGTATTTGCAATCACATCTCACAAGCCTCAAATTAGCGACGGGCTGTGAGGAAATACAAAATTGACGTTGAACAAAATAGGGGGCAAATTTTACATTTTCCTTCACAGGGGCAATAAGGGGGTCAGTTCGCCTTGGCCCTCAAGGGATGGATGTAGAACTCATCTGYAAAGTCGAGAAAAAATGGATGAATGATAAGTCACATTTCTCTGGACAACTGTTCACCTTCAACATTGGTCGTTGTCCAATATGTGGATGTCGGAGCCTTTCAGAGTTAACTACCCTAAACTATGCGGCTTTTTTAGGGGATTGGGATAATTTCTTCCTGAATCCTTGGGAGTGAATTTAATTAGTTTAATYTGYARAGAGTCATTGGTTGGGCAAAGAGAGATATGATTTGCAAGAAGGAAGAGATTAGAGAGAGTTAACTGTGGATTGGGTGGAATGAGAAGTGTAACCTTGGAGAGCTCCYRCTTTACAGTGAAGCATAAATAGGGACTCTTCCAACATTAGTTAACCCATATATGACACCACATACGTTTGGTGTCCAATGAATGACTAGGAACTTTCAAATGTAAGAGAGAACTACAACTATTCATCCTTGGATTAAAGATGGAAAGGAAAGATCTTCTACAGTAGCTTGACTTCCAATGAGTGCATCAATTGGAACTTTGGAAGGTGTGTACACCCAAAATCGCACTCTGCCCACAACCACTACGATACTACCATCACTCGATATACATCTTCAAAAACAATGAATGATGTACTTATGTGAAAAGAACAATTTTTAGAACCTCCACCAAAAAAAAACTTTGATCCTTCATTGCTTATGGTATCCAAATTGTGTTGCCAAGAAGAAAATTATTATGAAAATTTGACCAATCTAATAACAGTAAATAGGCACAATAGAAAAAAATTGTGGTTTCATCTTTCTACAACTTACTATGAATAGGGGTTTTAAGGGGACCAAACAATTAAAGGGACTTATTGTATGGCGAACTTCATCAAAATAGTGATATTCCGTTATTTTGGCACTTTTTATAGTTTAGACCGCGCAATTTGAAATCTAAACCTATCATAGATTTCTAGAATCTACACTTGACCTAGAGTTTTGAAATCTATACTTGTACTACATATTTTAGACCGCGCGGCTTGAAATGTAAGAGTGCCTTAGATTTTTGACATCTAGACATGTTATAGATATCTCAAAATCTAAACCCGTCCTAGATGTCACTTCACAATTCAAACTACGCATGCGCGGTTTGAAAATGGCACATGAAATACTGCCATTTTAATGAAATTTGCAAAGTGTGGAAAATTGTAGATTTTTTAAACACAATGTACTCATGTATAGATGTACTGTACGATGGTCTACAAATGGCACATGGAATACCGCCATTGTAATGAAATTCACAATTTGTGAAAAATTGTAGATTTTTGAAACACGATGTCTACAAATGGCACATGGAATACCGCCATTTTAATGCGGAAATTCGCAATTTGTGAAAAATTGTAGATTTTTGAAACACAATGTACTGTACAACCCCGGACAAGTCATTAACTATTGATGTACAACAAAGATAAATATAGTATTTATATAGTGTGTAACGTCAATTAATTAGTATGGGTCCCCTTAATACCCCTATTCACTATTCAGTGAAGAAGCTCTGCAGACATATTTGTCAGGGACGCCGCTAAGAAGGTGGGAAAGTGAAGGTTTGGAAGCACGGCAGGAGCTCCAAATGCATTTACCGCTAAGCTTATGTTTTGGAGCTCTGAACGTCCGTCGGGAATAATGCAATGAAGAGCAAGCTGCCACATTCACAGGTGCTTTGAGAATTGCACCCAGCTGTTCACAGCCAGTGTGTATATATAAATCTAGGTTTATAAAAGCAGCATTGAAATCATTTTTCTACCTACAGTACAGCACTCAGCCAGATGAAGCACAGACCTACTGTTTATAGATTCGAATTATTAGAACTGTAGAAGTAGCTCATGAAACGTATRTTCTAATGCACATTTCATTGCTTGAAACTATAAAATTAGTACGAATGTTTATAATATTGTAAACCCATGCAAGTAAGTTAGTATTATAAACCGTAATTCCAGATATAGCAGACACAGTAAACTCGAATATTCTATGATCTATTCGATGGCAAACAAATTAACAAATGCATGACCCCCAACAAAGCAACTTCGAAGTCAGACGGCGACTAAGAACGACGGAGTCTACAACGTCGTATACAAAAATGTACATTTCTTAACTAATAAAAAGTACGAATTTTGACATAAAGTTTGAAATACTTATGAACCCTGTGGAGAATTTTAACACTTTCGGCATTCTTTTTCTTTGATCTTGAAATAACTCAGTCTCCCTTCTACAGTACAACACTCAACAAATGAGAAATCCGGGGAACTCATTATACAAAATATTTTCAGTTTTCAAGGTAACGAAACAGCAATTCCAATTATTGAAGACACCGACAGAAAATCGCAAGTTCGCAACCTTCTATATTGTTTAATACTGGAATTCWGATCATAAATTCTACGAAGTATATTTCTGAGTATTTACACCCAAAAGAGAAATCTAGCTTCCCAGTATCCACAAACGGAAATCTGCAAATCTTACATCTGACAAGAGACCTGTGTTTTCAACCCGAAAATCTAAGGTACAAATCTCTGTAACTTGTAAGTAAGATATAGAACTATCATTCAAATGTTAGTGGCAATAAAATAGAGTAAACAGAGTTSGAAGGATCCATCAACCCTCGAAGAATAAACCATCGTGGCTCGCAAGATGAGAACAAGTCCAATTCTGAAACCACGTTCTTCGTGGTCAATAATTCTCATTGAAATAGGAGCGCCACGTACTGAGATCTCACTGCAATTGAGCAGCCTGGCATCAGTGCCTTTTATATACGGAGTCCCACTAATTAAGTTATCAGACCACTCTAAAGCTAAACAAATCCTCCTTAAAACACAGTCACGCACTAAAGAATTGAATCATCTCAACATGAGAACAAATCTGTATTGATCAGGTCTACCCCGAATTATATTAAAGCTTCAATATATTAAGCAGTACAACTGGGCAAAGGGTGGTTCGGCGCCTTCAAGCTCTGCCCCCCTCCATTCTTCGTAATGAACGCCATCTCCATGCCCCACCCAATATGCCTTTCGAAGTGACAATGCAGCAACCACACCCCAGGATTATTCGCGAGGAACCTCACGGAAATCCACCCGCCATTCGGAATCCCAAAAGTGTTAAACAAGGGTGGGTTCACAAGGTTGAAGTTCGCCGGATCTGTATTGGGATTGTAGACTCCATAGCCTCTCCCCACCACGTAGAAGTCATGTCCATGGAGATGAAACGGGTGGTCCAGGATACTGTTCCCACCGAACTCGTTCTGGAGCACCACTTGCACCACATCATTGTAATTCAAGGTCTTCACCCGGGTGCCCCTGGAGGCAAATGCGTAGTTTAGGTCCAACCCCGTCACGTTAAGATCCAAAGACACTGGCCTGTCAGGGAAATCSGCGGTGTAGACGCCGTTGGCGCCGCTGGCGTAAGCTTGGAGGATGGAAGTGGAAGTGGGTTTGTCGAAGGTGATGTTTTGGACGGCGCCGACGACCTTGAGAGTACAATTCTCGCTGGGGATGCAGAAGGCGAGGCCCGTGTTGACGACGTAAATGAGGTCCTGGTCGGGGGTCTTCTTTAAAGTGTAGSTGTTGAGATTCTTSAGCWTGGCCACGTACTTGTCCATGGGCTTCAGGGTGACGTTGTTRGGGAAGTTGGGGAAGACGATTTTGCTGGGCTTGGCGTTCGTGTATTCGAAGATGCCGAGGGCRGAGATGTGGGGAGGGGGAAAGCCGACGCCAATTGGAGACGGACCGACGTCGAAACCGAAGTAATACTTGCCTGAAGTTCAAGCAAAGTACTAACATGTTAAGTTTACGTATGTATGAAGGCATTGATTTCTTAAGAAGTAGCTAAGTTCACATMGATTAAGGATACTTGCACTTGGTAAAACGGAAAAGGGGGAAAAGCTTAACAGTTGTGTGCTTAATTCATGTGCAGTATAGTGCAAACCTGGAGTCTTGGTGGTAATCAGGAGGACGTCGAACGTCTGTCCAGGAGTAAGAGCAATGAATCTTGCTCGGAATGGACTCAGATAGTTCGCGTCCGCGGCAACGACAGTCACCTTGTGCCCACCAACACTGAAGTAGTAATCGTTGTTCATGGCGGCGTTGATAATCCGAAGCAAGTAGACTTTATTCGGCTTCAGCTTGTACTGGGTTATCGCAGCTGGCAGTAGTTCAATTCAAACCACATGAATTCAATTCAGATCGGCAGATCGAAGAAAGCATGACAGGGTCGATCGGACCCATTTAACAATCAGGATGTACGGAAATTTTAATTTAGATAAGGCGAAAACGCCAAACATACATATTCCAACAAAACCTAGAAAGAGAATTATTGAAAGKAATTAATTTGCGGAACTTGAGCTCACCAGAAGTGGAGCAGTTGTAGAGAGGTCCCGGGTCGCCATTCACAGTTGGGGTAATAGTGGTGATGCTCTCAATCGGTGTCAAGGTATTGACCAAACGACTCCCGTACACGTTCGGGTCCATTCCAATCCACTCAGCTGCAAATTTATTTTGAACATGTCAGCAAGAGCACCTACACACCGAAAATTGGAATAATTCGCACCAAGAATTGAATTCGAAGACAGTACTTTTACTACGGAACTATACTTGATAGAAAATATCTGCAAAGTAATACGGTGCACTAACCAAGGACTATGGGTATCTCAGCTTCAACATCGCCATACGCTGGCTTCACCTTCGGCCGCACAACCAAGGCACCGTGAACCGTGGCTCTCAACCAGTCGATATGAGCGTGATAGAAGAACGTCCCGCTTTGGCCCGACACTGTAAACTCGTAAACGTATGAGCCGCCCGCCTGGATAGGACACTGCGTGATGTATGCTGGCCCATCCGCGTAGTTGGAACCAAACTGTCTGATCCCATGCCTGCAAATCCGGTTTTTTAGGAAGTGTAAACAATAGTTATAATGCTCAAAACTGGACACAAATCATGTGTTTCCAAACAAAAGCAAACTGGAAACAACATGAGAGGTAGGTAAGTGACCTCAACCAGGCATGAAATTCCTTTTACTCCTTCGAAACATTTAAATCAATGTCAATCACTGAATCACCGACATGTGGCTTTAGCTAGAGAGAGAGAAACGCACCAGTGCAGAGTTACAGGGTAGATCTGGTTGTTGGTCACCGTGACTACGAGCGTGTCATCTTCATCAATAATCACAGGAGGACCTGGCGAGATTCCGTTTATTGTGGCCACGGTGACGGTGTGGCAATTTCTTGTCAATGTTGCGTTCTCTACCTGAAATAGATATACACCACGTTCTTCGAATAAAAACCATCACTACAAGCTAGCCAATGAAACCCATCCGTCTAAGCCATCTATATCAGCGTCTGTATTTGATTTAACCAAGCTCTGAGAGTATGAGATTGTGCACTTCGTTTGCCATTCAATTCTGAAGCACAATTCCGAAATTTCCGCTCTAAAAAGAAGATGCAATGATTTGGATATGTAACTGAGTATACTCGATTTTAAAGCCATTGCTAAATACAGACGACATGAGAATCAAACTTCCTTGCAAGTGCATAAGATAGATGGGGCACTTACACTCCAATTGAGGTAGTGCTTCGCCGCCGTCGCCTGTTGGGCGAAAACGGCCACCAACATAGTGATCACAGCTAGCGCTCGAAGCGCCATTGAAGCCATCTTCGACTGTAACTGAAGATACAAACAAACGTATGCAGCTTCGATCTCAGCAAGTGCGATCAAATGTACGTCGACTACATCATGAGATGCGATCAGACTCTTAAAATAAACGGCCAATTATTGAAATTCCGTAACAGAAACTGGTGGTTGAAAAATAAAGCGTTTAAAGTAACTGGCCAGAGGAGTAGTTCGAAATCACGTCTATAACTAACTCCTCTGATCACCAAGTAGGAAAACTTCGCTGGCCCTACAAATTGACATTCCAAATGAGAAAAATCCGGATTAGAGGAAACTCACGGATGATCGATCGACCACTATCTTGTGCTCCTTGCCGATAGACCAACTGTCGGCAGATGGTGTAAGTGATCGAATTATGCAAAATATTTTTTTGTCTTTTCCCTGGAACACGGTACACAGCTTATCAATTGTTATTACCAGCTCTCGATCAAACACATGTACATGTCAAGCTAGGATTAGTACTGCACAAATCTAGAACAACTCAAGGACGACTGCAACGACGATCTCATTACTGGCCGGTAGAGCAATAATGGGAAATCAACATAGAGCTCTCTGACAGGAGGATCGAATCAGTACCCGATCGCCTGTTAATCCAAGACTTCGCGTAAATTTTCGAGAATGCTACCGAGCTGGTAGGCACGAAATGATCGATCGCAAGAACTAGAAAGTACTGATATATCCAGCACTGCGACGTCCACTAGTGATGCCAAACTAGCTAATGACTGCCTAAGTAACTTTGAATGATTGTATCCACAGGCGTAGACCCCAAGTCCTTTCAGTAGAAGCTAAACTGTACCGGCGAAGCTACTACGTCGACAAGGATGGTGCGCGCTTCGCAGTCTGTACTAGGAAGTGGGACTGATCCCTGCTTGCTAAGTTAGTCCAGCTGCAGCAGGTCTGCACACTGTGTTAGTACGCAGCTAGCTAGAGCCTTGGGCTCCAGTGCAGTCTTGGTGGTGAGCATATCGGTCGATCTGTGGCGAAGSTGGAGCCCCAACTTATAACCACAGTCAACGCGCTTTCCGGGGCAATTATTTGTATCATTGCGGTTTTAGCCCTACCGTGGAAGCTATCCCAAGCGCGGATGACGGGATTAAAAATTGGGCCAAAAATTGCTAGCAATGCAAGTGCCGATGCCTTGACCCCAACGGTTCCGCAGTGGTGTAAGAAATCGACGAACTTGGTGAAGAAAAAAAGAGTTGCTGGCCTGGCTTGGCCGGGTGGCGATCGAATATGCTGCCGGGTTGGCAGATCTAAAACAAATGCTTCTTCTTCCACGGGCTGCTTGGCTACCACGAAAGACAGAGAAGGACTACATTTTCTTTATTCGGGAGTGCTTATCTACGCATGGGGACCAGGGGGGTGCTTCCATTCCATTCAGGGTAAGGAAAGTCTTTGGGGAGTTTCAACGCCTTTGAAAGTTGTTTATTGCCTTTTTATATTGTGTCCGCATGGGAGGGGAGGGGAGGGGAGGGGGAGGGGAGGAGAGGAGGGGTGTCTTCGAACGTACTACAGGTCACCGCCGATCAATCTCTTGTTTTGAGTATGCTTCTGTTCTTGGCATTTATCCAAATGGAGCCGATCGACGGCAGACTCGCGTAGCTGGACAGCCTGGAATGAGACATCTCTCGTACCCAAGACTCCCGGTGATGACTCATCACGTCCGTACGTGCACATGCATCCCTAGCTAGCTAACTTCTGAAATTTAAACTTTCATATTTTATTTCAACATCGACGAGCAGCCTTCGATCGGGGGTTGGCAGGTTACCGCATGGCAAACATGTCCCTCTCGAATTACTTAGTTAGTAGCTAGAATCAGAGGTTTAACTTTTACGTGATCTGCCAGCGGCTTTGTCCATYGATTGGACCTTTAGGGAATTGATTTCATCCATGGAAACGGAAGAGAATGAGCCAGAGAATTSGATCCATGGTAGTGACGTAAACTGAAATGGTGTCAGCGGAATTGAAGATCCTGTGTTCACGTGGATGTGCTTGCTTGCTCAAATTTTGGCTGCCGATCGTCCGCCGCATCCTCTCCATGCATGAGTCTATGTTCAGAAGCCGGCATTGCAGGCACGACTTGCGATTGAAGTTCTTGAAGCTAGTGGAAGGAAGACGGAAGGAATTTTAATGGCAATTTTGCGACATTCGAAGCGTACCAGAAAATAGCCGGGATTCCTGTAAAACTGCAGTTATGCATCAGAGTATCGACGACATGGCAGTCAACCTTGGCAGCTCTTTAGTACGGGGATCTAGGGTTTTAGGGTTCGGGTTACGGGAACTGAGGGTTTAGGGTTTTAGGGTTTGGCTTTCGGTTGGTATGGATTTATTGTTTGTTTTGGGGTTTTCTTAGGGTTTGGGTTTTAGGGGTTTAGGTTTAGCCGTTTAGGAGTATCTTTGGTTCCCGAATTGCCAATCCCGGATTCATCACGGCTTCCCAACACGGAAAACGTTTGAAACTTTTGCCCACATAGAAAAGTGTGCCCATATGGAAATTTGTGCCTACACGGAAAGTTGTGCCCACATGGAATATAAATTGGTCACTAATTTTTCATTGGTGGCAGAGTGTCCTCGGCCTGGTGCAAAATCGGTTCGGAAACTTTTCATCATAACTTAACCCCTAAAGTCCCCAGGCCAATTTTCTGTCAAAAACCACTGAGAACTGTCATTTTTGTTGCATTCATCCAAGAAAACAAAAAAAGAATTTTTCTTAAAATTTAACCATAGGATCTTGTAATTCACTTGTCTTGAATCATGTGGTAAAAATTTCATGAAGTTTGACCGTATAGATTGGAAGCTATTAGCATTCAAAGTTGGAAAAGAAAGCTTTTTTGAACACTGGCTTGCAATTTCAGATGATTTTGACCATCATTTGCCAAAAAAAAATTGCACTAAAAACTTTGAATTTAAAAAAATCTATGTTGAAAAATTGAGTTGAAAGTCTAGAAAAAAAATTTCAAAAAACACACACTTGATTTTCAATCATATTGTTTAGTAGAAGTAGGTCCAAGATCAAAAGAAAAACTAAATGGTTAATAGCCTTAAGATGGGATTGAAACCCAATGGTGAGATTGTTCTAGAAATAATCCCAATGGTGAGATTGTTCTAGAGAGTAAACTTCACCTTGTCCAACAATTTGTTTTGAAAAATTGTGAAAATTGCATTCAGAAACGAATCCTATAAGTTTTTTTCCAAGAAGATCCTTAGATTGCCCGAAAAACAAGATTGTCCATAACTTTCTCATTACTAGTCTAAATAGAACGAATCAAAGCTTCACACACTACAGGAAAAAAGGGCTTTTCACAACCAACTAAACAATGACTTACTGTCCTAAACAACTGCGTAGCAATTGGACCTCTGTATTTGCACATGTAGCGTGACGTGTACAAAATAGTAGTCATGGTGCAGTCATGGAAACAACTGAAAGATGAAAAGTGCAGGAACCTTGACCCAGACTCCGTTCATCCACGCATTCTCATCGACCAAAGCTTCTAAAGACATGACGTTGACCTTGCAAATAAAGAATTAGAGTGGACTTAGTTGTGAAGTAGTGAAGCACAACTCTGTATCGACTTTGTGGAACTTTGTGAATGACTGAGGTATGACAAGAAAATGACTGCTTGAGTAATTCTAAACAAATGCCAAAAAAGAGTGTTACTTCAAGATGAAGAGTTCACTAGGTGCAAGCTTCATCCACTACTTTTCGTTCATGGTGTTGACAACTTTCGGACATGGATACAGTGACTTGTCACTAGTCGTGCCCCAGTAAAAAACAAGTAGATTGTTGTCATATATTGTGACTACATTTGACTCTATAATGACTAAAGAATGACTTTAGAGACCTCCATAGACGTCTTCAAAGGAGATTTGGCTTACTAACTAGTAGAAAAAGAAAAAGAAAAAGGCCACAACAAAAGACATGGCCGAAAGCAACTTTCTAAATTACCTAAGTTTCACTGTAGGGCCACTACAGAATAAGTGGCTTGCCACTGCACTTTACTTTGTACTCTACAAGTATTTAAATTCTCTAGGATATTTGCTACATGCCACATTAACGGATGCACCTTTGAAAAAATATTTGTATGATTGAATAATAAATTAATTAATATTAGACAATTGATTAATGTATCTAAGGCCCTAATTTCAATAAATAAATATTCACYAAATTAATAGAAACATAGAAGATATGTGCATTACAAATGATGATGTTATTGAAGTTTAAGGTATAACTTCCATTAATTAATTGAAGCACCAACAATTGATGAATTCATGTTGGGTTTCTTTTACCAATGGTACAACTTGCTTCTTTCAGGGTTCTTTTTGTATGATTTATTTAATCTCCTACAAATATGGGAGCAATTATTTTTGACAAAATTTGCTCCTATTATTAAATTCAAATTTTCAATACTGCTGTGATTCAATTTCAAGTTTGTAAGGGGCACAAGAAGCACATAGTGACGGATTTCTCATACGATCAACTCTTTTAGGCATTACAAAATTACTATGAAACGTCAAACAATGAAATTGAATAGGAAATAGGATTTAGGGTTGGTCACCCTAGACATGCGTTCTATGTTGAAATTAGAAGTCATTCAATGATGCATAGATTATGGCCATGCCTTGCAATAACGATGTTTTTCAAAGTTAATGAAAAAACAATGGGGATCATTTGATTTGTCAATGCCAATTGAGCTACATCTTTGACATCCTTTGCAATTCAATTCATTATACGGTTTTTTATACATCCTGACAAATTTTTGTTCTTTTTTCTATGCATTAGTAGATAAGAGCAAGTATAAGTAAGTATGATTTTGATTTTGATCTAAATCCATTCAGCTAGACAACATTGGAGTCAATGAATTCATGCATTTTTTAAACGTTCACTTCTTGTACACATGTAATTCAATTAATTTCATTATAAAGCCTCCCTCCAAGAACCGGATTGCTAGAAATAATTATAACAACATTCTTAATTGTAACATTCTACTGTACTAATACAATTGGGGCCAACTATGACTTCCACCTAACTAGATCCAGTTAGGCGGAAGTCACGTTATAGTATTCTACTGAGGAAATGACACAAAAATGACTTCGTCACATCTTTTGAACAACTAGATTCAAAAAATGTCAAAAACTATTATTTTCAATCTTTTCTCAATTGTTTTTGCAACTTTTAATTGGATGCTTGAAATCCAAAATAGATTTTTGGAGATAAAAGTGAGATTGATTTCCCAATTCCAATTAGTTCAAAATTTTATGAAAAAAATTGATCTACTATGCCTAAATGAGTTTTGAATTATTACTTGTAACACAATTACTGCATTTTACATATCCCACATGGTTTGTCTTGCCTCCTACCACTTCACTAGTATAAAGGACTTGCCATTTCTTCTCCTTACACACAATCATTAAAGGGCCTTTAAAGCCATGCAATACATTTGTCAATTATGGTGTATGATGAATTGTGTATGGTGTATCTTGTATGATGTATCCGTATTGTATAATGAATTGTTGTAAAATTTCAAATGCATTTATATGTCAATCCATAATTTGTGTATTTGTCATTACATTTTTTTTTGCACACATTGCTGCAACCTGAAAAAACGACTAGCCACATGGTTGATTGGCTGTCCACGTCATATTTACAATGGGTCTGTTGTAACTCCAAAATGACTTGCAAATGACTAGCCACGTGGCTGATTGGTTGTCCACGTCAGATTTACAATGGGTCTATTGTAACTCCAAAATGACTTACAAATGACTAACCACGTGGCTGATTGGCTGTCCACGTCAGATTTACAATGGGTCTCACTAGTAGAAAACGCAGAAATTTTAACAGAATTTTGTTGATTTGGTCGTATTGTACCGGTCACAAAAATCTGTTAAACTAACAGATTTTTGTTGAAATCAACAGAAAAGTGACCGGTACAACACGACCAAATCAACAGAATTCTGTTAAAATTTCTGCGTTTTCTACTAGTGGATCTGCACTTTCTACATGGTAGCTTCATAGCCATTTCTTTAAGCCACTTTCTTTATCACTAAATTTTTCATCCATTTGTACATCCAAGTACTAAATGGATGGTGATATAAAACCCGTAGTCATTCCCATAAAGGACTTGTCCACAATGACTACATGAACCCAAAATCCGCTCCAGTCATATGTGTCCACAATGACTGAAAACGCAGTCATAAACGCAGTCATAGAATCCTGAAATTCTTGTAGTGACATGTAGACAAAAATATATCATTTTAGAAGAAAAAAAAATTAATTTAATTTTGAATTTTTGCAAAAATTGTTTTTGTTGGCCATCGAGTTTAGTTCTAGGTTTTTTGTGGTATAACTTTTGCTCCCATGCACCAATTGAAATAAAAATTATATTCCCACAAAGCTAATCAGTTTTTCTAGCTTATGAGAAAGTTTCAAAAAGTTTCATAAAAAATGAAGGTCACAGGATGCCCAAAATCCAAAATGTCCCCCAAGGGGACAATGGGACTATAGGGGTTAACCCTTAAAGGACATTGCATGTCCAAGGGGCATTTTGAAAAGTCAAACTTGAGTTTTTCATATAGTTTTTTATTTTAATTTCTTTTAAGCTTGATGATGAAAATGAAGCTCTAATAATGTACTTTTTATTCCCATTTGATTTTTTTCAAAATGTTTAAAATTGCAAATTTTGTGACACATTGAAGATTGTATCTTAAAAGCTCAAAATACAACACTTTTTAACGTTTTCTTTTGAATTTCTTTTTGTGTAAACTCCAAGTATTCACCACTTATGCCATGATGTTTGACACCACTATTTCCATTTTTTGTAAAATTTCATATTATTTTAAGCATTTTTGGAATTACTATGATTTATATACTAAAATTTCTTCAAAAAATCATATGAATTCAATTGGATGTTTTAAATTACGAAAAAATTAAATTAAGTTTTAAATACATATTACTACATATGAAAAATATGAAAAATTTTGAAATGTAAATTCTAATGTAGAAATCTAATGAAGTTTGACCAAGCCCGCACATGAAATGTCTTTTGAGGGTTAAGATTGAGATATTAATTGATAAGGTAAGACAGCCCATTGCGGTTATTTCTTCCATAGTGGTCACCTATGAAGTGGCCCCATTGTGGTTTTTTTAGTTTTGTAAGATCTCGGCCACAATCAATGTCTTACATGGTAGTAATGGAGTGATTAGTGACCACATAAGGCACTTCCAACTTTTTCAGTGTGAAATTCATTACAAGGATTGACTTTTTGAGCATTCCATGTTAGAAAATATTGTGATTGCATTAGGTAGTGAGATTTGAGTAGATTTAGAAATCAAATTTCAGCTCCAAATATGTTTTGGAGAAAATTTCAGCATCCATTTTCAACACTAAAACATTATGATCTTGCAATCTATGTGGCCAAATGACTTCAAATTTTGTACATGTCATCTACAACATATACACTACAAGATTGTACGGTTGAGATTTGTATAACTTGAAGACATTTGAATCCATAAAGTTTCGAAAGCAATGATGTTTTTGAACCCAAAAAATTGAATGTCACTTTGGGGTTAAGTGGGGAAAAAATTGAAAAATTTCAACAGTAGCGTGAGGCCAAACTCCAAATTCTGACCACTATGGGCTGTCTTACCTTAACTACAGTATTCCATAAGGGAAACATGGATCATCTCCCYGTTCTGAGTGAGTCCCAGTCTTGAGTCTGCATGCCACGTGGCGACCAAGGAAGAGATTAAGCAAACGCATTGGGTGTCCATTGCAATTTATTGATTCTTCRTCATTATTGCACCCACCATGCTTTCATGGGCGATATATATTACGTATATATCTCGCCCTGTGCAAAATGGGGTCCTCAGTTTCAGTTCATATAACTTAAAAAAGGCAGATGTTCAATGGTCGTAGTATTCCCTTTCAAACGTGGATTTTCTCTTAATTTCTGCAGTTTTTTTCTTCCTAATAAGCTGAATAAGGGTAGTATAGGGATCCACACTAATTTATCGACATTTCACATTATATAAATATCTACCTTTGTTGTTCATCAATATTCATTGAAGTGTCCACGGGTTGTACATCATGTTTCAAACATCTATAGTTTTCCGTGATAAGTTCCTCTAATTTTTTGGTCCCCTTAGAACCCCTATTCACTATAGATATGAATTATTTATTATATTAGAATCCCTATTCACTATAGATATGAATTATCTATTATATTACAGTACACTAATAATAGTATTTAGTGTTATGTTACTAATAGTGTAACTTGAACTTCATTGCAATTTGATAAAAAAATATAATATTTATAATCTTTGTGAAATCATTTTACTATTTTTAACCTGTCCCCAATTAGGTGTCTATTTTGGCCATTTTGGAGGTTTTTAGTACTATTTTCTTCCCAAAAATCCTAATTTGAAGCTCACAATTGACATGCAAGGACTTCTATTAAAGTTCAATAGGTCCACTAAGAGATTTTCTAAAAATAGTAATCTGCCCACCCTCCACAGTCCACATGTGTTCAAAGTGCACTACCTTTGCAAGTGCAAAAAACTCAATTTTTTCTCCCAAAGACGAAAATGGTGGAGAAGAACTGAAGAAGCATCTTGAAGTGAGGAAAAATGGCTTTTTGAGGGAATTTTTTTTGGATTTTTTCACTATTTAAAAAAAAATCAGACATCAAAGTGTCTATTTTCTTGGCATTTTCCATAACTCTTTGAGTGTGCATAACTTTTAGAGATAAATTTTCCTAGGTCTAAATTTTCACACACATGATTTTTTAAATGCTTTACAAATTATCCATATTTTATTTTATTTTTGAAAATTTTATTCCAAAAGTCACAGTACTCGAAACTAAGACAATTTTGAGTCAAAAACAACAGTGTGTTTCTTGCAACTACCCTTGAGATATTTGAGTCTTAAGTAAGGAAAACCATTCTTTCTACACCTTGCACCTGCCTAACTAATTTCTAAGGCTTTGAATCTTGGTAACTTAAAATTTTTGCACTATACATGGTGAATTAAAAAAAAAATTATGTTAAAAAGATGAGTTGAAGGTCTAGGATTATTTTTTAACAAGATAGTACACTTCATTTTCATTCTTTCAAAATCTGTATAGTAGAAGTTTGTACAAGATTGAAAGAAAAACTGGTTTATTAATAGCTTTAAGATGGAATCATGGAATAAAATTAAAATACAACACTACCAATGTTAAGATTGTTCTAGCAAGCAAACTAAATCTTGTCAAATAATTTGTTTTCAAAGAATTTTGAAATTTTCATTCAAAAATGAATCTTTAAATTACATATTTTACAAGGAGATGTTTGGATTGATGATAAAACAACATTGCCCTTAGCTTTCTCATCACTAGTCCAAATAAATTGAATCGAATCTTTCCTATAAAAAGAAGTATTTTCTACAAGAATTTTTTTGATAATTTTTTTGGAATTCTTGGGATTTTTTGGGGGTTTGCCTTGAACAAACCCAATTTGGGGCTTTAGTTGGCCAAGCTTTTGTTTTGGGAAATTAAAAATTACATTTCTAGAAATTTGGTGTTTTTTTCTATCTTCTTAAATCTTAAAGAGTTCCAAAAAGTTAAAATTTGTTGATCCAAATTTCAATATTGAAAAGATACATTAAAACAATATGGTCTAAAAATTTAATTTAATGATCACTTTCATTATGATTACATAATTTCCATACAATTAGCTCTACAATCAAACCAAATCAATATTTCCTATAAAACCTGAAACTAAAAATAAAAAAATTCCTTTTACAATGGATTATAGATGGSTATTTGTAATTTTTACCAAAAAAATTTCCCYKGAGTRAAAATTTTACGTTCTAATTCTTATGATTTTCAAGACTTTTATTTTACCTTTTTATTCAAGTCATCTATCATTAGAGAAATTCTAGACTCTCCAGAAGGCCGCCAGGGTTTGACAAGCCATTTTATTTCCTGGGCCCTATGCAGTTACAGAATAGAAAACATCTCTAACAAAAAAAAAGATACACCTTGTGAGAATATCTTGACTGTCACACAATATATTTCAATTTCCTCCAATAGAACACAATTGCTCATTTACCAATGCTTGACATTTGGTTGCTCTACTAGAGTGATGACACTTGGTGGCCACAACAATAGGGGAAGATTATTTGTCCATGCAAAATAAAAAGAAACCAAGGTCCCTTTTGGCACTTCTTAGCGACCTTCTAGAGAGTCCAGACTTTCTCTAATTTAAGAACTATATTTTGAATTGAAAAGTTATTTTTTTGAGGTCAAATATACTTGTATCCCTTCAACTTTGCATAGACTTAGATGAAGACTAAGGTAGTTGCCAAATAACTTTTTTCAAAGAATCTTTTATAAACTAATTAACTTTGTTTAAATAGGACAACACATAAGGTCATGATTTTGCTTACGGTATGTGGTTTCACTTGATTTATTCTTGAGTCTTCCTTTCACCTCCACCAATTTCATCAAAATAATTTGGCTAGGGACTTAGCCATTAGAGTATAAAGTCATATGAAACTTAACTATTTGTTTATTCATGTATGATAAGATTAATAAGTTCATCTTATTAGACATTTATAGTTTCCAAAAATACATTTTATTGTCAAATTGAAGATTTCATCTTTTTTGTGTTTTACATTTTATTTTAATATATTAGGAAGTCTTACCAAGACTAATCAACTTGTGAATGTATAATATAAATTTGATTAAGTCACATAGATTCACTCTTAGATTATATTAAGTTTAATGGATACATGCTCATGGCAATTTATTTAAATATGATACCATGCTTTAGAGACTTAAATATAGGTAAAACTCAATATTTTAGATTCTTTCACTCACACAATTAACTCCAATTAACTAGTCAATTTTTTCAATATTTAAAATTTATATAAAAAGCACACTTACACAAGTTTTAGTGTTGAATCGGAAGTTGAATAGTAGTATAGTACCTATAAATTCTAAGCATGGTGAAAGAGCCCTAATTTAATTATAATGCATACATGATACATGCTTTGGTCTACATTTTCAATTAACTCAAACTAAAAGACAATTAGATAGGTTGTCACACACTACATCATCTTCCACACTAGAAGAAATTCTCCCAATGCAAAAGAATTGCGTCTTGCAATAGATCAAATAACCTCACACACTTGTTACTATTTGACTACACAATTAATACCCTATCACATAGTAAACTAATAACATAAGCAATTCATTTCCTTGCACAATTATGAATTTCTTGTTTTCTTAGTTAATTTGCCAATTGCTAACAGCAATGTGCTCACTTATACAACCAATCTCTAGCTTTAGCAATTAATATTATCAAATGCAATTAGATTTAATGAGTCACAATAATTATATAGTTCCACCTATGTCTACACTAAAAAGAAATACTCCATAGTCCATACCCATTGATAGGAAGACATTTTATTGTATGAGCAAGGAAAATATGAATGGGCATTGACAAGATGTATAAGCATCACATCAAAGTTATGTATTAGAACCCAAATAAGGCAAATAGTTTTACAGTCTTAAAAGAGAAAAGACAACTAAATGTCTTTGAAGAAAATTTGTTATAAAATGATTTCATATGCACCCACCCAACATCACTTGCATAGGTTCAACATTCATTTGGTCCTTTGGGTTTAAATATAAAAAATTAAGATTCATAATAAAGGATATAGTTAAAAATATTCAAATTCAAATTCTTATAATCTAATGTAAAAATGTGTAAATAAATTTGTTTCTTTTCTTTTCAACACTAATGTCTTGTTGAGTGTCTTACAACCAATATGGTCAAAGCAATGGGAGTATTATGTCTCCTAAAATTCAAACCTAATAAAATTTACCTCTAAAAGTTATGCACAAAAAAAGGATAATGGAAAATACAATGAAAATAGATACTTTTTTCTTTTTAAAAAAAAAATAGTAAACAAATTCAAAAAAATAAAATAAAAAAAGACATTTTTTCTAAATTAAAGATGTTTCTTCTCCAATAAATTTCATCTTCAAAAAAATATTTTGTGTAATGTACAAGTGTACCTTGGTAGTGCACTTTGAGCACATGTGGAAGTTGGATAGTTTAGTATTTTCAAAAAAACTCTTCTGGACTTCTGTAACTATATTGGAGGACCATGCATGCCAATTTTCAGCTCAAAATTTGCTTTTCTGGGTCAAAGATAGGACTAAAATCCCCCCAAATGGCAAAATGGCCAAGGTAGACACCCAATCGGGAGCAGTTTAAAAATATTAAAATAATTTTTAAAAAAATGAAAAAAATTACACAACATGTAAAACTTTTGTGTGCACCTTCAATCCAAATTTCAAGTCAAAAAAAAAATATGAAATATTTATGAGCAAAAAACTACTTGCGAAAGGTCAAGGGGACAAAAAAAAGGACAAGTGTTTCTTGCAATCATCCACTAAAAGCTTTTCAAATTCTTCTTGCAAAGACTATAAATCAGCCTAATTAGGAAACTTTTAGTGGGATTGACGGAATATAATTATGCAAGATCTAAATGTACAAGAAAATAGCCATATATAGTGTAGAAATCTGATTCTAGGAGGGGTTACAATTTGTTGGCCATGCAAGGTCAAATTTTTTTTCCCCTAACTTCAAAATTTATAATCTCTCAATTTGTGTGGTCAAAGTTTTCCACAAAATTTATAGTAGTCTAGAACAAATTCATACATTAGAATATTGAAGAAATATATAATTTTTTTGATTTTGTTTCATTGTCTTGAAAAGTGGCAATTTTACACAATTTGTGCCCAAAGTAGCCTTGGTCCTTTAGGGGCTTAGACACTTGTCTTGAAAAATAAGATGTATGAATTTGAAATTTTAATACAATTTACTTCAAAGATTTATCTATGTGATATTATAGTTCATTTAAAAATAATAAAAATCATAAATTATGTTGTTGTTTTAGCTGCCTAGACTAGGATAAAAATACATTTCTTTTCATAAGTCCACACCAACTTATTCAAATTGGGCAAAAAGCAATGCGCTTAAAAGCTAGTAACATGGCACACATTCTTTTTTATTGTTTTTTGGCACACGTAATTAACTTAGTTTTTTTATATCGATATTTAACCCAGGAGCAGTAGGACGTCCCAAATCTGGATAATGAACAAAGAGGTTTAGAAGGCTTTTTTGACCACAGGACTTCTCATTCATCCACACCAACACCTGACCATTTTTAAAAACACACTATTTGTATGATGAAGTTGATTAAATCGAGGTAAATAATACTCCGTATACATTTACAAAGATATAAGAAAAAATATGGCAAAAGTCAAGAAAGGATTCCGGTGCTAGCTGCGGGGTTAAGAAAGTACAAAGAGAAGGCGCCCAGACCAACCAAAGATCAACTAAGCTTACATATCTTAGGCAAGTTTTTCTCACAAGAAACTTACCTTGCTACCCTCTGGGAGTTCGGGCTCCTCCTTGATTTCCAAGCATTACACTGTCAGTCATAATTAGTCCTAAATTTACGAGACTAGCCTAGACAAATTGCTCGATCTTTCCCGAGCTTGAACTCGCCGGCCTATCAAAGCCAAAATCAGTTCTCAAACTCCAAAGTTTCCAGAGCTTAATTCCTCGAAGGAGAAACCACTTGCAACTGACGCCGGGGAACAAACCAGCCAGTTCATTGAATGACAAAAATAGATTAATGAATTGTTGCAACTTCCTCGATCAATTGAAGCTTCCTCACACATTAGAAGTTGTACGTACACCCAGACGCAACAGTAAGAAAGAGGTTCAGCTTTTGTGCACCAAACTGTTGTATCGGCTTGTAGCTTTGTATTGATCGACTTGTCGTAGCTTGGTGCCGCAAGACCCTCCTTTCTACTACTGACCTAAGTATGTAACTTTGGTTAATGAAACCAAACTGTTTCCCTAACTTTGATCTTACTAGTGGTCCAGACTCCGGAGTCAACAAATTCCCATTTATGTCCTCTGCACAGTTCTCTAAATAATTGAAGTTGCCCACCGGAAACCAGTGTTTGTAAATAATGAGTATTCTAAGAGAGAATCCACTCCTCATGTTGCTGGCTATGGATAAAAGTGACCGTGGGCATTACAAAGTGGCTAGCTCTCGGGTAGGCCCGTACGTGCAGTTTCGGTCTACAGCTAGCAGGTACCCCAATCATGCCGATGGTTACTTAAATAATTTATTTTCATAGAATCACATTTGTACCGTTCTCCCCATGTGGGCATCTCTCCTTTAGCTAGCCCTGAGTCTACTCATAAACAACCTCTGTAGACCATCCACATAATTATCGGAAATTTTGTTCAARTAGCACTCAGTAATTCCGCAACTTTGGCACTTTTATGGTTTAGACCGCTCAGTTTGAAATCTATACCTTTCCTAGATGGCTGAAAACTATTGCTGTCCTAGATGTATTGAAATCTATAATTATCAATTTGAGGTGTAGAAATTTGTCCATATAGCTAAGTATGTGCGCGCTAGTTTCCTGAATCTGCTTTAAAACTCGTGCTCCAACTGGTGTCTTGTATCAGAGAATCAAGCTTGAGGTAACTTAATTGAAACACTTGATTACCGAAGTACACACACTTCACTAATCTTCAAAGCACACACAACACAATGTCACAAACAAGTTTAGAGATTAGCACAAAGTCATAAACTCCTCTAGAGATTACCGAAGTACACACACTTCACTAATCTCGGGACTAATCTGCACGTGATTAATTAGCTCAACTGTCTAAACTCTACGTTAAGGTTAATGGGGGAGGGTAAGTTGGAGGCGTTCACAGAAACTTCAGCAGCTTTCGTRCAATTATAGAATAACAAATATATTACTATATATGTCGGGGCACCAAACTTTGATGTGTGCACAAGACTGTATTATACGGAGTATACAATTTGTAGGTGAGAGCCTCCGAATTCCGATCATGTTCTGTCTAACTTGACTCATATTGCTAGTCAGTGATGAAATTTGAGCCAGGGAGTTGGTCAGGTGACTCAGGTCCATGACAATTTCGGTGGAAAGGCGCGGCTACGGAAGTTGGTGATGGCCAGAATCAGACTCAGGTCACACACAAACCTAGACCACCGYACATGAGAATGGAAGTGCACCAGTTTCAATTTAGCGAAATTGACGTAGGAACGTTAACGAGAGATGAACTCAAATGTTGTGTATTCGGAAGTAGCCGAAATAATGAACGCGGGGCGTCGATTTCCAGAACAGTCGAGCTTTCGAATTGTCAAAGATCGGAGCGCCATCACTAATTCAGTAACTAAGTTAAGATGTCATAGAGCCAATTCGTGCTGTGCCAACTCTTTCCAAGAATCCCAATATATTTCGGTGCTCAGAGTCGAGGAGGCCAAAGAATCTAGGTCCGACACTAGAATTACTCCAAATACAACTGAAAGACATTCCACACGATGAAACGATTCATAAATTATTAAAGGAAGCGTGGAGATTGATACAGACAATATCAATATCACAAGAATCTTCAAAGCACACACAGCAAAAACAAGTTCAGATATTAGCAAGCAAAGACRCGCTTACTCATCACGAAGTCACCATGGCAATTGTGCAAATGAGTACCCACACACCAATCATTGACTACGAATTGAAGTTACAAATGCTCCTGACATAGCACTGTGGTAAATCTTATTGCAGAGTATAGCCATGGATTCACATCACTCAAGCCGCACGAGCTCTACTCAATACTACCCTAATGGACAAAGAAATGCAATCCCAGCGGAAATATAATTCGCTAAATAGCACAAATGAATGCGGAATCAGAAGAAAAAAAATGCACCCGCGTAACAGTACAAATTGAGAACAAATTCATTCTCAATCCTAACTAAAGTACTAACACACAGGCAGTGGGTGCGTCGGTGGCTTCAATGTCAGCCCCCCTCCATTCTTCGTAATGAACGCCATCATCATCCCCCACGATTGAAGCAACATCAAAGCTAGACGTACGTACGATTGATATTTGATCGATTGCGAAATATTTTACCTAGGTTTTCAAGTATGTTGTCAAGTATGTTTTCAAGTATACTTTCAAAGTTTTGAGGCTCGAAATGGTCGGAACAGAAGCTGCTGCAAGAACTACAAAGAGCTGAACCAGTGGCGACGTCCACTAGTGATGCTTATCAATGCCAAGTAACTTTGAATGATTGTTTCCACAGGAGCAGACCCCAAGTCCTGTCAGTAGAATTAAGCTGAGCTRTGAGAGCGAGGTACTMCGAMGTCGAGGACGATCGATGTTGCTAAGCAGTGTACTAGGAAGTGGCAATATATCCCCACTAAGTAGTCCAACTGCAGCAGGCCTGCTCACTGTGTATGTTCGCTAGAGCCTTGGGCTCCAGTGACGTCTCGATCGGTACGGTGGTTAGCTAATTTCTTGCGGAGGTCATGATCTCACCTCCCTGTCATATCTATACTCGATCCCCAAGGCCGCTTCTCAATCTGCACACAACAAATATAACAGATATTTCGTTAAAACGGCGGTATTCCATAAACTTTGCACTCTTCAGTTTAGACTGTGCGGTCTGAAATGTATACTGGTCCTAGATTTTAAGACCAGTATACATCTCGGACCGCACTGTTTGAAAACAAAAAAGTGCCAAGTTTGTCGAATACCGCCATTTCAACGAAATATCTGTTAGGTCTACCTGGAGTCCTGGACAGTCACCTGGTGCTTGTCCTCATAGTCTGTTTCGGCACAGGAAAGTAACTTACATGCAGGTGAGAGGTACATCCCCATAACGCACGCGCGCCTCCCAGCCAAAGAGGTTCATGTTGCGCGTTCCCAGCAAATTAAATATTAAACAAAAAGGGTACGTAGCAAGGTYCGTCTGCAGKAMAAATTTTACATGTATACGATCGATGTTTTGCGGAATCACCTGCTATTTTCGGAAGCTAGGAGAGGGATTGATCATGGTGAAATTCAATAGTAAGTTAAAAAAAATTATTGTTCAGAGCTACAGTAGCGAGAATCGTGCAATTATGCGAATAAACAAAGGTTGTGACACCGAGACAGGATTACTAAGCTTATCACGGATTCGCGAGGGTCAAATCTGTCGTCAATGCGGATAATACGAGTACCGTATATATTCCAGGAGCTGAGGTGGACCACCAGTGGACTACGGTCTTCAGTTTCTCCGGGTCTTACAAATTATTAAATCTTTACAGAGGCTGCAATTTGCATTGCCAGAGGGGTAACGTACGGTTACACTGTTGCATGTCCCAGCTGGAGAAGAAACGTAGTTCCTTTCTCATACATTCAAGTGGAAAATTGAATGTATTTTGCAGAAAATCGCCTGCAAATTTTCCGGGAAAATTTTCTACGATTCGGTGTGCCTGCGTCTGTGACTTCGTCTATCGAGGTTTCCCTGTTGCAATTGCCATTCAAGAGCAGGGCTTTGCGGCGACCCTGTTTCTATGGACAATCATGCACTTGTGTTGTAGACTTGTAGTGTATATGC
Source organism: Pleurozium schreberi (assembly GCA_006891605.1). Lineage (NCBI taxonomy): Eukaryota > Viridiplantae > Streptophyta > Bryopsida > Hypnales > Hylocomiaceae > Pleurozium > Pleurozium schreberi. Next base: position 39,666 of record VACF01000613.1, read on the forward strand.
GGCTCACCTCCTGTTGAAGTTTTCAAAATTTCCTGCTTAGGCTCTTACACGCACGTGATTGCATTATTTATCATCATTCCACTTAATTGAAGGATCTAATTAGGTTGGTTAACCATGCTTAGATGCGCAAATGCGCAATTCATTTCCTTAATAGCGTGGTCAAACTTAATCATGGTCCGCTTAATCGTGATCTACCTAAGTAAACATAATCTTACAAATCTCTAAATAGTTTCTCATTATTATACTGCTTTAATTGGATTAGGTACTCAAGCGTTGTACTGTTACAGTCGCTACACTGGTTCTGACCGAGTACAATACTGCAGTGGTATGATGATTAATTTGTATTCGGCATATGAGCCTAGTTCAGGTATAATATTTTGGATTGATGGCGAATTTCATTAAAATGGCGGCATTCAGTTATTTTGGCACTTTTTTCATTTCAGATCGCACGGTCTGAAATCTAAACCCCTCCTAGATTTTTGAAATCTATATCTGTCTTAGATACCAGAAATCTATAAGTGTGCTAGATGTTTCAGATCATGCGGTTTGAAATCTAAATATGTCATAAATTTTTGACATCTGCGTAAGTCGTAGATGACATAAAATCTATAACAATCCTAGATTTCACTTAAGCAGTTCCAACTTCAGCGGTGAAAATAGCGCACTGAATACCACCAATTTAATGAAATTCGCCAACTTGGGAGTATTGTACTTGCATGTGCATGCTTACTTTCATCAGTTCAATTCATTAGATGTTTTTTCAGCCCAGCAAGAGCCTATTTTGGGGCTGTTCCCTGAAACTGTTCTCTGCATATGGAACCAGCAACAGCTAGTCTGAAATTTTGAATTTCAAAAAAAAAAAAAAAATTTTTTTTTTTCAGAAATCTTAGAAAATATAAAGAAACTGAAAATTGATTTCAATTTTTTTTTTTTTTTCAATTTTTTTTTTGAAATAATTAATTAATTAGTAATATCTGACGTGGCAGTCTCTGTGCCACACCAGACTACCTAGGTGGCAGAGTTCCCAGAGTTCCCAATGTATTCCCACAGCCCGGGAACTTGCAGTCTTCTAGACGGTCCAAAAAACATCTAATGCTACGTTTTGCACTTACCCCCTAAGTGCCCAATTTATGTTTTCTAAAAAGAGATTTACATAAATTGACTGTATTGATTGGCAGTATAGATTATAGACAAATCCTATAGAGGGAAAGGGACAAACAAAGAAAGATTGTAATAAACAAAGAAATCTTTTAATTTGGAGAGGCCATATTTGAGGCTCTGGGGTGCTCATTGCTCAAGGGTTAAGGTAAGTAGGTAACATGCCTGTTACTAAGCAGATTTTCCATCTATACTAAATACAGATATTGAGGGGACCTATACTAATTAATCAACATTTCACACTATATAAATATCTACCTTTATTGTACATCAATAGTTATTGAACTGTCCAAGGGTTGTACATCATTACTATTGGGTGATTGCAAGAAACACATGTCGATTTTGTTGCGTTTGGCTGATTTTTTGGGGAGTACTTTAAAGTTAGAATTTTTTTTTTAAATTAGAAAAAAATATGTCTAATGTATATGCCTTTAAGAAGAAGATACCCAAGGAAGGCAAAGTGTAGAAAAATTCTCTAAGTAGGAAAACTTGAAAAGTGCCAACTACATCTCAAGAAAATACATATTTTGATATTTTAATTAGTGAAAAATAGGATAAAATTTTCAAAATTAAAATAAAAATTGTCCATTTTCAAAAACTTTATGTGGATGTCTAATCATAAGAAAAATCCACTAAAATCATTTTTCATTATTCAAAAATTCATTACAAATGGTGCTCACTTTAGGCCAATCTAGAACTCACTTGGAATAGGCAATCCAAAATCTGTCTTTTGGAAAGTTGTATTTTCATATTATAAAGCACCCCACAAAGTTTCATGACCTAATTTTTCAAAAACGGTACTTGATCTAGTAGTCTAGAGTATTAAATACCTACCTTCACACTTGAATAGACAAATTATTTGGAACAAATGTTCCTAAAGAAGTGAACAAGTAAAATAACATGAGAACTCAAGTTCACTTGTTCCCATTTACACAGCAAACATTACAAAAATGCATGTACTAAGACATTGCTTCACTTGAACAACTTCTTTGGTCAAGCTTAAAACAATGTTTAGAGGTTGGTCCAACTTCACTATTGTAGTGTATTGAGTAACATCTTGGGTGATGCAAAGGGGGTGATTGCAAGAAAGACTCACCTGTTTTTGTAGCGTTTTCCACAATATGTTTAATGTATACACCTTTAAGAAGAAGGTATCCTAGGAAGGAAAAGTGTAGAAAATTTTTCTAAGTAAGAAAACTAGAAAAGTGAAAAATTTCATGAAAATTAGTGTTTTGACGTTTTAATTTGTCAAAAATAGGAAAAAAAATTCAAAGAAACTAAAAATTGGCCATTTGGAAAGACTTCTTGGTGAAGGTAATGTACCAAAAGAATGATCTTCAAACTATTTTCAATGTTCAAAACTGTGCGCGCAAGGGAGCCTTGTTTGCATGAACATGGAGGACATAAAATAATGTTTTTGTAAATTTCCTTCAGCAGATTCATGCATTCCTAGTGTAGGAATAAACCACAAAAATTTCAGCTCTTGATCATTAATTTTGGGTACTCCCCAGTACTAAACCCCCCTAAACCACAAAGTGTGACAAATTAGCAAAATTCAAATTTAAATACAAAATGATTTTTAAAAAATTCTGAAAAATAAAGGATCTGATTACAATCAAGTTAGCCATCTCCAATAAAAATTTCACATTAATTGGATCCATGCTTCAAAAGTTATAGCACATGACAACTCCGCCATTCTAATTGTGACACAAAATAGTACTAGTCTTTCTTGCAATCACCCAGGGTACTTACGGACACTATGACCAAGGTAGTCCCCAAAACACTTACAATTATCAGTAAAGAGCTTGCGGCATTGTTCTAGGATTCCTTCTGAGCATGTACATGGATCCAAGCTTCAACTTTGTTGTGAGCTTCCTAGAAATTGTTTTTTTTGAACTAGCGCTCCAAATTGAACTGAATGGAATGATGTCAGCCTAAGTAGGCAACTCCCATATTATATGGCCTTGATTATAATGACTTATACTTCGATCGAGTGGTCCACACTCCAGAGCCCACAAATTATTGTTTAGTACATACTGTATGCATGTCCTTGCACAGTTCTCTAAATAATTGAAGTTGGCCACTGGAAGCCAGCTAGTGTCTCTAATTCGTACGAGAAGATCCACTCCACATGTTGCTGGCTATGGATAAAAGTGACCGTGAGCATTACAAAGTAGCTAGCTCTCGGGTAGGCCCGTACGTGCAGTTTCGGTCTACAGCAGGTACCCCAATCATGAATGCCGACAGTTACTTAAAAATAATTTATTTTCATCCTGAAGAAAGAATCACATTTGTACCGGTCTCCCCATGTGGGCATCTCAGTCTCCTGTAGCTAGCCATGACTCTCTACTCTTGGACAACTTATGCCACGTCTGTAGATCATCGGATCATCCACAACAAATGCAAATAATGTGCAAAGTGCACTATGTCATTATCTACACTATATCTACTATATTTATGTCTACAGCATTGCGTGCCTCGAAGTAATTAGAGTTCCTACCCCCATCCCCTTCCCTGCTCCCGAAAGCATTTCATTTTCTTCACCGTACTAGTACTATAAGAATGAAAGTGCACCCGTTTAACGGAATTGACGGAGGAACTAGAGATTGAATCAAGGTTGTGTAACTATTCGAAAGTAGCCGAAATAATTAACCCGGGGCGTCCATGTCCAGAACAGTGGAGCTTCCGAATCTCTGAATTGTCAAAGATCGGATCGCTATCACTAAGGTGGTTTAGGGTTTTAGGGTTTTAGGGTTTTAGGGTTTTAGGGTTTTAGGGTTTTAGGGTTTTAGGGTTTCTAGGGTTTAGGGTGTGTCAGGTCTTAGTTTCCAAGACCCTCAATATGTTTCGGTACTCACTACTCAGAGTCGAGGAAGCCATAGAATCTAGGGCCGACAATCTAATTACTCCGAACTACCAATTAATAATATTGAAAAACACCCCATGCTCGATGAAACGATTTATAAATTAATAAAGTAAGGGTGGAGATTGAGACAAACAATATCAATATCACACTGAAGAATCTTCACCGACTCTTGCCCTAGAAATTAAGTTTTACAAATTCAACCTGACACAAACATAGCTTCAAGTAAGGCACCTCCATTAAACAACTCACATTCACAAGAGAACTGCGCATAAGAGCATTGATTACCGTTCAAGCTTCTACCTCAGATTTCAAAGTCCTGCTCTTGATGCTGGGGCATCTATTAAAAATGTAATTTGTTTCAGTCGAATTGCATCTGGAAGTACTTGTTAGAGGCATCTGATTTGGTAACTGAGTGCTTGTGTCATTGATGTAGTGGTAACACTAATTCTGTGGGAGTCCGCTTTCTCTAGATTGTTTCCTCTTTCCAACCGGATGTCGGGAAATTTTGCTGTGTGTATATATTCTGGCTAGAGTACACTGATTGATTTGGTCGATTTTAATTTTTGGATGCGAGGATTTGCATGCCTAGCTATGGGAAGTGAGATTGGTCTACTAAATAATATGCTGGAATATACTACATCGATTCTTGAGAAGATCTCGGCAGGGTCCACGACGTGGGTTCTGCGGCAGTTCCCTCAATTTGACGATTAGCATTTCCTCTTTTGCGATGTCGATTTTCTCGCCTTTTTTTTCTTCTACTTCGCCAGCATTCTCCTCTCAAGAGCTTGCATTATTTAGGCTTTACAATTAAGGTTTGCTGATGGTAGTTCGGACATTGCTCTAGCTGTAATTAAGGCCAAGTTGCTGTAATGACATTGAATGGTTTCCGCTGGGGTAGTTTGAATGTTCGAGTACAACCTGAGCAATCCTCCCGAAATTGAAGTGTTACGCTTGAAAACTTCCACATCTGACTAACCAGAAAAAATTTGTAACTTACTACGAAGTTACAAAGGCTCCTGACACCACATTGTGGTAAATCTTATTGCAGAGTATAGCCGCTCACATTACTCAAGCCACGCATATGGCGCGAGCTCTATTCAATACTACCCCAACGGCCAAAGAAATGCAATCCCAGCGAAAATTTAATTCTCTAAATAGCACAAAAGAATGATGAATCAGAAGAAAAAAAAAGAAAAAAAAGCGTAACAGTACAAATTGAGAACAAATGCATGCTCAATCCTAACTAAATTTCTAACACACAGGCAGTGGGTGCGTCGGTGGCTTCAATGTCAGCCCCCCTCCATTCTTCGTAATGAACGCCATCATCATCCCCCACGATTTATGCCTCTCAAAGTGACAATGCATGAGCCACACGCCAGGATTGTTCGCGTGAAACCTTATAGCTAACCACCCTGGATTCGGAAKGCCAAACGTATTAAACAACGGCGGATCCACAAGATTGAAGTTCGCTGGATCCTTAGCAGGGTTGTAGATTCCATAGCCTCTCCCTACAACATAAAAGTCATGCCCATGGAGATGAAACGGATGATCTAAAACACCAGCAGCGTACAAATTCTGAAACACCACTTGCACAACATCGCCATAGTTCAAAGTTTTCACTCGGGTTCCTCGGGAGCCGAAGAAGTAGTTGCGGTCGGGTGCGACTAAGCTGAGATTAAGCGTGGGTGGCTTGTCAGGAAAATCAGCTGTGTAGACGCCGTTGGCGCCGCTGGCGTAAGCTTGAAGGATGGAAGTGCCCACAGGATCATCGAATGTAATGTTTTGGATTGCGCCCATGATTTTCCGAGCACAAGGCTCGGAGGGGTTGCAAAAGACGAAGGCTGTGTTGACTGTGTAAATCAAGTCCTGGTCAGGGGTCTTCTTCAAGGAGTAGGTGCCSAGATTCTTGAGCTTGGCGACGTATTTGTCCATGGGCTTCAGGGTGACGTTGTTGGGGAACTTGGGGATGACGACTTTCGAGGGAAGGGCGTTSGTGTATTCGAATAAGCCGAGTGCCGAGATGTGGGGAGGAGGGWAGCCGACGCCAATTGGAACCGGACCAACGTCGAATCCGAAATAATATTTCCCTGAAATTCAAGCAATTTAAGTACTAACATCAGTTTACATATCGCATAACTTAGCCATTCTTCACTTATTGCTAAGTTCAGATAACTGTAGTCGGCACAACAACTAGAAGGAGGGAAAGGATATTCCCTGCAGCACCCAGGGGATCCAATTCAGCTCTGTAATGTCGCGGATTCCAGTGATCAGTTTTGTATCAATTGTCACCAGTTTTGGCATTCAATAAAGGAAAGCTTGCACGCTACCGAAACTAGCTGTCATTGACTTTAGTAGAAATGTAACACTTACACTTGCGTTTAGAGCACTTGCGTGTATGACTAGTTAAAGGAATCCCGAACGAAAGTAAAAAAAGGAGTCTAACCGATTCGGATTCCAGAAGACTAAATTCTGCGAAAAGCTACAGTAGAAAGCTAAGATTACTTAGGAAGCAAGTCTGACACACTCCTACGTTCACTTATTGCAAGAATGAAGAAGAAGTATTGCGCAGACCTGGAGTTTTGCTTGTGATGAGAAGGACGTCGGTGGTCTGTCCAGGGGTCTAGACCATGTGCGGTGGATGCCGGCTTCTCCCCAGCGGCTTCTACAGTCTTAAGCTTAAGCTTAATTAGTTACCCCTGAGTTCCTGTTTTCCTTTTCTTGTCTGGATCCAACTAGGAGCTCATACATAAATTAAATCCCAGACTGACGTACTACAAGAGTCAAGAACACGATTAGCTTGTGATGATGATTTGTACTCTCGATGACTCAGGCACTTCGATGAGTAGATGACAAACGAAACTAATCTGAAACTTACTGAACTTTTTAATTCATTTTGCTAAGTAACAGTCTTCGCTTGACCGTCGGATGGGTACGTACAGCGGTACAGGACAACCTTGTTGCGTTGAAAAATCTTTAGTCTAACTTTTAGGACAATTCAAATTATTAAATGAGTAAAGATAAGCAAGCAGCTTTGTCGGACACTCGGGGAATCTTCGTGTTAAAGTAGAATTTCTTGCTGAGGTCATGATCCCCTCACCTCCCCCTCATGTCTAATAAGTTAACTGACTTCACTCCCCAAGGCTGCTTCTCAATCTGCAYACAACAAAAGTCCACCTAAACACCTGAGTGGTGTTTGTCCTCATATCTGTTTCGGCACACGAAAGTACAAGAAGGTGAATCCCCATAACGCACGCTTGCGAGCCACGTTGCACATTCCCAACAAATTAAAAAAATAAAAGTGTACCTAGGTTCGTCTGCAGAACAGATTTTATATGTTTATTATGATGCTTTTTCGGAACTACCTGCTGTACATGCTCTGCAGTTGTGTGGAGTAAGTTAACGTCGTAAGTTATTTCCGGAAGGAGAACGATCATGTTGAACTTCAATAGTAAGCAAAATTTTTATTATTGTCCAGAGTTAAGTTACAGAACTGTAACGCAAACTAAGGAGGGTGACACGGAGACATATGCAGTATATAGGGATTATAAAGCTTATTATACACGGATTCGTAGAGGTCAAAGTCGTCGTCAGTGCGGATAATACGAGTACCGTATATATTCCAGGAGCTGAGGTCAACCAGTGGACTACTGTATTCAGTTTCTCCGGGTCTTACAAATTATTAAATCTTTACAGAGGCTGCAATTTGCATTGCCAGAGGGGTAACGTACGGTTACACTGTTGCATGTCCCAGCTGGAGAAGAAACGTAGTTCCTTTCTCGTACATTCAAGTGGAAAGTCTGTAATATTCCCTAATATGTTGCAGAAAATTCCCTGCAAATTTTCCGGGAAAATTTTCTACTGTTCGGTATGCCCGCGTCTGTGACTTGGTCTATCGATCGAGGTTTCCCTGTTGCAATTGCCATTCAAGTGCAGGGCTTTGCGGCGACCCTGTTTCTATGGACAATCATGCACTTGTGTTGTAGTGCATATGCGGCTCACCTCCTGCTGAAGTTTTCAATTCCTGCTTAGACTCTTGTACGCACGTGATTGCATTATTTATCATTATTCCACTTAATTGAAGGATCTAAATAATTAGGTTGGTTGACCATGCTTAGATGCGCAATTCATKTCCTTATTAGCGTGGTCAGCTTAATCATGGTCCGCTTAATCGTGATCTACCTAAGTATACATAATCTTACAAATCTCTAAATAGTTTCTCAGTATTTTACTGCTTTAATTGGAATAGGTACTCAAGAGTTGTACTGTTACAGTGGTTCTGACCGAGTACAATACTGCAGTGGTATGATGATTAATTTGTATTCGGCATGTGAGCCTCGTCAGGTATGATATTTTGGATTGGGAGTACCGGTATCATACTTGCATGTGCATGCTTACGTCCGTTCAATTCTATGTTTTGCACTTAAGGTAAACATTTAAGGTTAACTAAGAAGATTCCCTATCTAGGGAACTTGGAGAAGCTATTTCTCAATTCCCGTATTTCTCAATTCCCGTATTTTTCAAAGTTTCAAAGAAGGCAATTGCAAGTAGAAACAAGACATTCGGACAAGAAACCACATGCATTTGGACAAGAAACCACATGCTAGTTGGTCCCTTCACGAAGTGCATTGCCATGATGCTAAAGGGTTGATAAGATTGTGGTAATGGTGGGTGAATGCTGACACAAATGGAAAGGTCCAATACATGTTGGAAACTTGGAATTGAGTGACTCATGGCATGAGTTGTTCTACCCTTAGAAACTAGTGTCTATGGGATTTTTAACCCTAGATGAAGGAATGATGACATCATTTGGGGTCCCTTCCCCATGGGATTTTTAACCCTTGATGAAGGAATGATGACATCATTTGGGGTCCCTTCCCCAAGTGCATTGCTATGATGCTAAAGGGTTGCTAAGATTGTGGTAATGGTGAAGGAATGATTAAGAAATAGTTTTGTTGCATATTTAGCCCTTATGAGGTCACAAAGTCAAATGTGAACTCCCCTAGCAGGCTAGCACATGCCCAAGCCAGCTAATTGCAGCTAATCATGGATAAAATTAACGCTGCGCCAATCCTGATTACCATTTTCAGATAAATGGCACATTCATTTTTAAATTTTGTTTTAAATTTCTGTTTATTGAAGGAAGTGACAGCGTGTACAAGCGCAAAAACGATTATTTTCAATTTTTAATTGATGTTCGACTTATTTACACAAAACTAATAACTTGGGATAACCTATATTTTGAGCGCCTAATTAGGTTTCCCACTTTAGTATCCTGATTTGGGGGCGAATTTCTGGGGGTTGGAGTCCAAAGAAATGAAGTGTTTTGCTTGGAAGATAGCTAAGCTACCTAGCTTTTGGATTTACACCAAATAGACCTTGGGTTGTAGCCCATCATTTTTCAATGGATGAAAATCATTGTTGGAAATCTATATGGCCAAAGTGGATAATGATTTTTTGGACCTAAGGGGAGTATTTTGGGAAAAAATTCCAAAGATACCCAATTCCAAAGTCCAAAAGGAATTTCAGAAAGACTTTTTTCAAGCTAATGTTTGTTTGTTGATTGTTTATAGGTTTGTGTGGAATTTGTTACTAATTAGGTGCCTATGCGCGGTCTATTGTGCCTCTCAAGCAATGGAACTTTTCCAAGTGCCTATTGGATGTGAACTTGTAAGATAAACCAACAAAACATATCTCAGAACACAATTTGTAGCCAAATGGAGAAACTAAACAAGATTATTGTACATTTTAGGGCAGGAGGCCTAATCTATCAATTCTAAAGTGAAGGATTAGATCAAGCCATTTCTAAAAAACATAAATTTAATCCAAATCCAATATCCAAAAAGAAAAATAATGGTGATTTGATGAAGTTTATTCTTTGGAATGACAATTCAAACTTCATCCATCATTTTCTACCAACTCCTAAACTTGATTTGACTTGGGATTTTTGCTACAATCTTAAGTTGGAAACAACTATCTAAATGCTAAGTTTTGACGGGTATGGAAAGAATCTTTTAGAATTCATATATTCTTCATTCTAAACTTCAACCTTCATTATTTTATGGATTTTAAAGTGATTTTTAAATTTTTAAATATCTCTAGACTTCTCCAAATGAATCTTTTTCTACAAAGTTCCAAACTAAATTCCTTCCTTGATTATCTTCAAAAGGCTTTAATTTAACATCTACCTCTTCCTAAGGATGTTGAATTATTTCTATCAATATACTATTCTTAGATTTTTTAAATTCGTTCCTTGAAGTTATTAATTTTATCTATCCAAAATGCTAATACACTTGAAGATTAAACTTTCTTAGTAAAAGTTATAGATGGGTAAAATTTGACCGCTAACTTCATCCACTAATTAAATTTTACGTACAATTCAAAATCAACTTCTAATTTCACTTTTGACCTTGTATACTTACTAGTTCTGAATTTTCTATTCTTGTTTTTTTGGATGAAATTGACTAATTTTCATTCATTTTAGCCTCTAAACTTCATCCACTTGTATCGCACTTGTTTTAACTCTATTTTTGAAGTATTTTATGTTTTCAGAAAGCTCTACACTTACACAACAAACTTATACAACTAAACTTGAAATAAAATTTAGTTATAATGGTCTGACTTGGACTTATGCCTTGGCTACGGTATAACTTTCTAATTAAGAGATTTAAATGAAAGAAATGGGATTTGAAAAATTACTCCTCGTGGATTGTACGTCATCTATGAGGTGATCAAAGACTCCTTCAAATTCTTCCTCATTTCATGGGTAACAATTCACACAAAATTCAGAAATTGGATGGATTTTAATATGGAGAGGAAGGATATAAATMAAAAAAATGGAGTAGGTTTGGACTTTGGGCTTGGACTTTGGCCTTTGAAGGCTTCACACTATGGCCGGCCGAAGGCTCTAATTCCTAGTTTTTATGGCCTATTTATTGCTCATTTCCTTGGACTCTCGCCAAACTTTGGCCACTCAATCCCACGGCCTCTCGACTTGGACTACCATAGTGTGAAGCGGCCCTAAAGAGCCTCCTCTTTGGGCTCCGCCCTCCTCGTTGGCCCTTTATATTGCGAAATGCCCGGCATTGCCCTACACGAAGTGCATGAGCAGGCAATAGCCAGTCGGAGAAGAAGTAGCACCCTAAACCGCACCCTAAACCGCACCCTAAACCGCCGAACGGCCTACAGTAGGTATCACCCTAAACAGCAACAGTGGAATGAGGTGGGTCACGGCGGGGGATTTTGCACCGCCCTCCACCCGCAGCAACTCTCCGGCGCGTCAGGGTGGCGAAGCTCAATTCATTTTGCTAAGCTTCAGTTGATTAACAACAAATCCCACTAACTTACCACGTGCGAATTGGCCCCAAAAGTCTCGCAACCCTTGTTTTCATGATCCCGGAGCAACACCGTYCAGCCCGCAGGAGCCGCAGGTTCAGTTGTGCCGCCGCAAACAAGTGGCCAAGGAAGAAACAATAAGGTATTCCATGACTCTTGGAAAATCAGTTTCATAAGAAAAGTCTGCAGCTGATGTAGGTGACATTATTTGTTACCGGGAGCGTGCTAGCATTTGTCTGCAAAGCCTGGTGGAAGGCACAGGCAGAGGAAAGAGTCGGACTCAGAATTGTCTGCTCAATAGCCGGCCTTTCGAATCACTGGATTAGGAAGACGTCTTGCAATTGGGAAATGCCGGATTGTAAGGGCGGCAATTGAGTGGCTAAYCGAGAAATTAGGAATTTSACGTTTGTTATTAATTCTTTTTGAGTTCGTTCTGGCCGTACTGTTGAAAGATCGATTAGATTAGGATTAGGGTGCCGAGGTTGCGAATTCAAAGCTTGGATTGGGGATCCGCGAATCGGGAGGGTGGCAGTGGAGTTGCCTGCTTTGTTGCCAACCGAGGAATTAGGGTTTTAACATTAGTTGATTCTTTTGGACTTCGTTCTGGCCATGGTGATTAAAGATCGATTGGATTAGGGTTCGGGTTGAGGTCCAGAGGCTGCATTTTCATGCAAATCTTTGATTGGGGATCCGCGAATTGGTAGGGGTGGGAATTGAGTTGCTGCTTTGGTGCCAATCAAGGAATTAGGGTTTGCCTTCGTCAATTCTTTTGAAGTCGTTCCGGCCAAGAACTCGGGTCAAGATGAGTTACTTGCTAGAGAGTTTGACGAAGAAGGAGGACGTGGACAAGCTTATCCTCAACACTATTGACAAAGTTCTCGTTCTTCGCGTCGGCCGCGCTTCGGATGTTGTCTGCATGCAGCTTGACGAGATTGTGGGTGCTCTCTTCTCCTTTGAAATTATGCTTCGTGGATGCATTGCGAAATTTCTTAGGTAGTAAAAACTTCTATAATCTCGACTGTGATATGTATCTCCATTTTTTGGGTTTACACTGGAACGCATAGAGTACAATATGCCGTCGTAAATGACGTAATACTATGATTGCACTCAGAAATTCAAATTGAGAATTCTTGCTCAAAGTTTTAACTGAATGTTTTGAGTGATACCTTTGTTGTTAAGTTACTGAAAATGTTCTGATATTGAGCTAAATTGCGCTTAGTAACTCAATAGCATGAACACAGCAAGCATCTGAAGGCGCACGGGAGTATTGCAACAGAACACTCACAGATCCAACAATCAGTTGTTTTTTTAAGTCTCTTCATTTTGGGGTCAAATCATGCAGTAATCATCTGTTGGATAGCTGATGATGTGCTTCTAATAAGCCTTTAAACAATTTTTAATTTTCTGTATTGAGATTGCGATGATCAATTGAAGTCTTCATAACAGAGTTTCAGCAACTCTTTTATACCTGGCGTTCCAGTTAATTTAAGATTCAGTTCAGTGATTGAGGAATGCATTCTGAATTTTCATTTATGACAATCATATTTAGAAAGTGTATTTGAATACAAATGAGAATTAAATAAAGTTGTGTAAAAGTTAGGTTGTTAAAGTTCAAACCTTAAATCAGAATTGTAATCGCCTGTCGTGTGTGCAGCTTGCGAAATCGGTTCGAGATGTGAGCAAGTTTGCCTCGATTGGGTTGATTGACGCAGATGCCCCTGAAATCCAGGCTTACATCAAATACTTTGATATTTCGCTCATACCGGCCACGATTTTCTTCTTCAATGCTCACCACATGAAGATGGACTCTGGGTATGGTTTTTAATAGTGCTTTCTCCTATTTAGCATGCTTCTTGTTGGATGCGAAAGTTATGAATGTTTTGTCAAGTGCATCCAGCTTGATTCTCGGTCATCTCTTCCTTGGAAGACTGGGCACTTTGGTTCCAGACTTTCTTTGTTATCCGGTCTGATGTTCTGAGGAACCCTCTTTTGAAAATGTGTTGATATGGACAGAACTCCTGATCATACGAAGTGGATTGGAGCTTTTCACTCTAAGCAAGATTTTATCGATGTTGTAGAGGTATGTTCGACTCGGTAAAAATAAAAAAGAGGGTATATTGTCAATCACTTACCTGCACAAATTGCTAAGAGGACATTGTCGTAAGATTTGGGTTGGTATGACGGAGGAAGAATCTTTTTACGAACAAGTCATCGTTTCATGCATTCTAATGTGTTTGTGTCTTTGAATGTTTGAATGTTCGTGTATGCGTTTAGGTTCATATGTTGGAGTGCTGGTAATAGTCTGTTGTGTGTGTTTGAGAGTTTCAGTGTTTTTGTGTTGCTGTGTTTGAGTGTTAGTGTGTTTCCCGCTTGATGTGAATTTTCCAATTTGCGTTCCTTTTCCTTAT